>CABFWB010001474.1:38831-75206 GCA_902151455.1 Timema bartmani
ATATATATATATAAAACGAAAGGCTGAACACGACTTACAAACTGACTTAATTATAGAATACATAAATCCCAGTCTCCCGGTCGTTAATTTATCACTGTGAAGTAGTAATCCCTAACCGCCACTGTGCTCTAGGGGTCAGAGTTCCTGGCTACTGATCCAAAGGGACTGGGTTCGATCCCCGGCGCATCTAGAATATTTCTTTGAAGTAGGGGGTCAGGAACGGGGTCAAAACTATCTTTGTGAGGAAAAACTAGGAGCTAGTTGAATAAATAAGTAGCAGCTCAGGTCTAGAAATCTGAGGTTAGTGGCTGGTGGGTTCGCTGTGTTGACCACATGACACCTTCTCTCCGCAAATTTTGGCACGATCTTCGCTAACGGTGGCGGCCGCTCGGTCGGTACGGCTCGATCGCGGGCTTATGCCATGGAGAAAGAGTAAGCCCTAATTTCACTAATGATTCATTTTTCGATCATTAATCGTTTACTATGAATCCTTCTGGGATTCATTTAAACCAGTTATCCTAACAGCGAGCTGCCGATCACATCAGACATCGGCGGGAAGGTCAGGGCCTTGAATCCCGTCCAGGTGCACTGCGAGTAGTTTTCCTCGTACAGTTTAACTCGTTGTCTGACCCCGCCTCACCCCTCAGAGCAAGTTGTCAATAGTGATTGTGTTAGACGTACGAATAAAAAAACCCCCAACAAATACCCGCACTGGTGGACACATAGACAAAGGCGTCAGTCTCGCCTAGTCTAGTTTGCCAATGGCGAGGAGATATCAGGGATTGAATCCCAACTGGGTTTACGTTTTGTTTTTTTCATTTTTAAATGGTTTCTCACTCTCCTTCCATGCAAATAAGGGTAGAACTACACTTGCTCTAAATTCTACCTCCCTCATTTCCGCTTTAGTGTAAATATGCTGATATTCCGGACGGGTAGTAAGATACTTTGCACAATAAACGGCAAATAAGTTCAGGCTAGGAGTGACTACAACTCTATATTCCTTGGAGTAAGTTTTATTGTTGAGTACTGTACGCGCTCTTATTAGTCTGTAGGGCGTAGAATAAAAACCGACTAAGTGCTCCTGAATTAATTTATTAGAAATTGAAGCTCTAAGCTGCACTTTAGGACACAAAGCTACTTTCATCTGGTTAAGTTTTAAACTATTAGCATTCAACCAATAATCCTACCATGTTGACAAGAGGGTCACAGTTAGGTAAAATAATGTAAAATTCGGTAAATTTAAAACTAGCAATAAAATCAGTAGCCTCTCAGGGAAAATGATAAACAATAAGATTTGGCTAATTCGACATTAGTGAATTCGAAAACCGTATAATTTGAACCCACCTTGACTTCCCATTTAGATTTAGATTTAAATAAATGATATAAAATATAATTTAATTCACATTTTAGAAGGAAATATTTGGATAATTCGAAGCCTATATACTATTAATTTTATTGAATTTGTACTAATTTCAAACCTAACTAAAATATCTTTATCAAACCGAGAATGTCTAAGTTGGGGTTGACCTATTGACACATAATAAATGAGAAGGCGGAGAGTGGGTTGCCTATTATAAGGGGTGTGTTGGTTTGGCTTTCATCAGTTCTGATTAACCATTTTAGAAGACATTTTAAACAAGTTGAAAGTAAGGAATGGATTTGATTTAGAATTTAAGACTTTTATATATATATATTGCTCAAAAATATATAGACATAATTGATTGATGCAATTTGTTAAGTTAATTGATGTAATAAAATAAAATTGCAGATCAAAATGTATAATTAGGTTAATTTATGGTAATAACATATTGTCAAATAATGAACATTACACATTTAATAAATAATTCATCATCAATTTAGCAGTATATAAATCTAAAATATGAAATTTTTCGTAATGCTAATTTTCCCAAGATTTTGTATTTTGTGTTTGTAATTTTTCATGTTTTCCCATGTATAGATTGTGTAATATGTGTGTTTTAAATAGTATATAAAATGTATGTGTTTAAATGTAGCATATTTTGAAGTTATTGATTTATTGTGTACCAACTTTGTAGATACTCATGAAAACGGTTAATTCGAATTTTGGATGTTTCGAATTTTTTTAAGATATTCCTTGGACTTTGAATTAAAAACGTTATACTATACTTGGCTGTCAAAGGAAGAGAAATTACTTAGTTTCACCTTATCCCAACACTGTTATTTTTAATCAAATATATGTACATTTATTTTTGAGGGCATTTCAAAACTAATTATTTATAACGAGGGGTGTGTAATGTCCACTTTTTCAATTCGAAGGTAAGTTGAATCGAATATATGAAATATTCTCGAAATCGAATCGAAGTTCTAATATTTAAAAAAAAGTTTGATTTAGGGGAAAAAATATTATGCTTTGCAAAACGAATGTATGTAAACTTAGGTATTAAACATAATTTTAAAAAATGTTATATTTCAAACATAATTGAAATATGTCTTAAAATTATAAATTAAGTTATCACAAAATGTAATTTAATTATTTTAGATTTTTCTTTCACGTGGATACAAATTTGTGATGGAAATAACATCAGAAAATGAAAATAAAGAACATCGAGCCGCACTTGAGGCGTGCTAAGTTTGACTATGAAACTGGTCCCATGACTCTATCATATAATCTACGCCATAGTGGAATAATGGAAGGTAAGCTTTCCACCATCCAGGGTAGACGAAGGCTGGGCAAAACAAACGCCTGGCCACCGCGCTAAGTGCGCGCATACTGACTCGGTTTCATATATGTGCGGTGGTGAACTCGGACGACAGCGACTGGCCGCTGGCCTCGTGTGCGTCGCTCGTGCCCTCGGAGGTGGCCGCTGGTCGTTGGTCGTTAAGGGCCACCGCACCACCAGCGACCACTAGGATAGCAAGCGGCGTGCAGGCGACCAGTTGGCCAATCGACGTTGCCGGTCGCTTTCTTGGTCGCGGAGCAAGTCGTCGGTGTCTAAAAGATCACAGCGACTGGTCGCCCTAAATGAGCGCACTTTCCATGGTTACTTTAGACCCCAGTGGCCGCAACAACCTGACCGCCAAGTACGTGCCCAGCCGAAGGGTACCTTACCAACTCCCCTTGCATCGCTAACCCTTAAGGCGACATGCGACATATCCGTATGTCAAATGTTCATCTCTTCGCGAGCTTATTGTCAAATGGTTGTCTAATGACGAGCACACATCTACACACACATATATATACCCATTTGTCGAATTTCAGAGTGATTAAGTGATCTGTTGGGAACGGTGAACATTCATGCTAGCATGTAGGATGAAATGGAAATGGCTTGTAAACATCATTTGCAACCGAACCACTTCTACCACTTCAGTTAACTTTATTTAGACGTGTTCAGGGTGTCTACTGGGTCACGAAAGTCACCAAAGTCACGAGAAAGATAATAATTGAAGAAAAAAAAGTCACGAAAGTACCTGAAAAGTTACGAAAGTTAATATATTAGTCAAAAGTCACGAAAATATTGTTGTTTGAATTTCCCACTCATCGTAACAACGCAAACTCGTCGAATGTCAAGTTACCCACTACCCATGATGCCATGCGCTAACCGCCTGATTGTTTTTACCATGATACCAAAGACAAGGTTAACGTTCGCCATCTAGTTAAAGTTTAATGTTGCGTGTGAGTGCATTATGCCTATTTATGCATTATATAATGTTCAATCGTTTACCGAAGAAGTTTTGTGGTCATAAAAGGTCACCCAAAAGTCACTAATTTTAGTTTGTCCAAATCAGTAGATACCCTGGTGTTCTGAACGTTTCCACTATTATTTTTTTTTCACTTAAGTTCGTTAATAGAATAATCTACGCTAAATTGTGGTTGAATACATTTCCAGCCATCATAATTATATCTTATTCCTATTTTTATGTAAGTTATGGGTCGAATTCCATATAGCAGGCATTTTTTCCTTATAGGTCCAAAAACTGCAAGACCAAGGTATTGGACCGCTCCATTTCACCAGTAAACACAACACGCTTCTGACAGACCTAGACACGGATGTGTAGACGGGGCAGTTTATTCGAGATAAGGAGAATGAATGTTAGTGCACTTTGATGTGTGATACTGACAACCTACGGGGAATGTTTGCAGTTTGGAGAATGTTCGTCACAACTCACTCACGCCTGTCCAACACTTCGGACGAACGTTTCGGCCGAATGTTCGCCCACATTCGTTTCTAAATTCTGTCATAAAACCTACACGAATATTCACCTATGGTAGACCTCACACACACTTCTCGCGAATGTCTACCCCGAATATTCTATCAAATCATTCACTTCGGCGATAGTCTGCTGTCAATACACAATGGACATGCGTAAGTGATGACATCGCTGCTGTTACTGCTGCAGTGACTATACCATATAGTATATAACTTAAGTATTTTCCGAATGACGAACATTCGTTGCTCGAGAATCGGTGAATGCCGCCTTTAAACAAGAACGCGCGATCGTGTCGATTATGCCAGTGTAGTGGGTCGCCGAGCGCTGGGAACGCCGAAAACAGTGGCCAACCAGCCGCCTAATGATCTCATCAATGTCCATGCTCTGCTGCCTCGGGCCACAAATATTGACCATCTGTTCCACTGGCCCGGATTAATCACAGTCCTTTTTCTGTTGTCTGGCTGGCTGGCTGGCTTTCTGCTTTATTAATTTGTATTTTTGTATGCGTGTATTTTTTTTCCCTGCGTTCTTTTTTTTTCTCTCAAATAAAATGTATTGCCCTGTTACTTGTTAACGTAGGCCTATCTTTTGGGATCCCGAGAACTCTGCTTTGGTAGCATTCATTTGATTTTCCGGCCTGCAGCTTGTTTCTTGAATAGATGTGTGTACAGTCCAATTATCATATGAAGGGCCTTTTATAGACTACAATCCTCTTTTATTGCGGTCAACATTGATAACATTTTAACACATCATAAGTATTATTTTGTAGATATTGATAATTTCTATCAAAAGTGACAACTGCAACTCACATTTTTTGACGTATGAATATATTAAAGTTGTTGTAGTGACTTTTGTAACTCGCCTATCCTGACCTTCCTACCTTGTTCATACAACAGTTCAATTTTCTTAGGAATAATACTATCCGATAAAAAAGTTACAAGATCCACTTTCACGTAAACCCGCTTCAGTGGCCAAATGATCTATGTTGTCACTCTCGTGTTAGACTGGCCTGCTGATGACAGGGACATCGAGGTTCGAATCTCGGTCGGATTTAATGAGGGTGGTTTTCTCTAAATTGTTGTCCACTCTCCTTCCACGCAAATGCGGATGCACTACCGCTAAAACGCTTCCTTCCTCATCCTTACCCTATTGGAGTAATTGTCATATATGCGAGTAACCTGAACAGGTAGTGGGACGTGCTGATTTGATGATAATAATTGTAATAATACTGTCACCTAGTCATACGTCAAGTAATGTGATCTGAAGCTGTCACTTTTGATATATTGTAGAAATAGGCCTACATATAAAATAACATTAATAAACGTAAATTGTTCTCAATGTTGATCTCTAAAAAATATGTCTTGCATTTTCTAAAAAGTCATTTTTATGAAAATTGGGCTCTCGGTTGTGTTTCCAGGGGCGGCAGAAATACGCGCAACTTTTCCGAAAAAAAAACAAAAAAAACACGTGATGTTGTGCTAGGCTAGCCGTTCATTGCAGGATTATATATTAATAGAAAATGCTAGGCCAACAATTTTTCGAATACTGGCATTTTGGGATTCAAGTTTATTATGTAACATTTGAACATATTTGAATTTTTTTTTTTTGCACCTCGTCTTAATGAGAGCATTCGGCCACCGAAGAAGGTTTTTATCTTTCCTTATTTCGTTAAATGATTCTTTTGACGTGGGAAAGTATGTATTTGGAAAATGTGATTTCGTGTTTCCTCATTTTCATCAAATAATACATAGATTTTGCCTTTTTCTAGTCTTGTAAGAATAGAGTGAACCCAATACCGATAGCTCCATCATTAAAAAAATGTAGATGATAATATGTAGTATTGCTATCCAAATATGAAGAGTTGCAGGAAATGGTGGACAAGATGGTGGAGACAGCGAGAATGTGTGGCATAGAGATCAACATTAGGACGTCAAAAATGAAGGGGTTTTAAACAATTAAAAACCGCTTAAGATCAAAATTGTAAGACAGGAGTTGGAAATAATTGATCCGTTCAAGTATCTGGGAAGTCTGCTGACTACGGATGCCTACTGCCCCAAGGAAATTAGGTCGAGGATCACCATGGCCAAGGAAACTTTCAACAAGAAGACCATAAAGTTGAGTTTGGAACCGAGGAAGAAACTGATGAAATGCTGCATCGCGTTATATAGATCAGAAACTTTGACTCTCAAGAAAATGAAAAAGAAATATCCGAAGAGCTTTGAAATGTGGTGCTGGAGAAGACTTGAGAAAATCAGGTGAACAAACAGGTTGACAAATGAAGAAGTCCTGAGAAGAGAACCATTTTGGATGTGATTCTTAGGTACAAAGCAAACTGGATCGGACACATCCTTAGGAGGAACTGTCTTCCGCACGACTTCATAGAAGATAAGGTCAAGGAAGAAGGATTCAAATATTGGATGACTTGAAGGAAATAATACAATTCTGGGAGCTAAAGCAGGAGCAGGCAGAGGACAGGGCACATTGGCGGTCTAAGTTCAGTGACAAAAAGGAGTGGGGCTGTAGTACGACAGAACACCGAATAATAATAAAACACTTGTAAGTACTTCGCCCTCAAGTTTATTTTTATCACTGAAAATCTTAGAAGAAGACATTTGAAGGGAGAATGGAGGATGGAGGGTATTGGTGGCACGACAGTCTCGTTGCTAAGGGGCGTAAAGACTATGCCTCTTTTCATGCAACTAGGCGCACAGGAGATGCACGTTGAGGCATGCGACTGCAATGTGCATCCCCCAAAAGTAGTTGTGCGCCTAGTCGAAAGTAGGTGCAAGTGCTCCCCATAATATTTTTAGGAGCACGTTGTAACACTCTTGCCTCACAGTCTCTTGAGAACATTTGAAGCCGGTGTCGTTGGTTTTTATAATTATTATTATTATTATTATTATTATTATTATTATTATTATTATTAGCACCGCGTCTTACTACCCGTTCGGATTATACGCACTTACGCTAATGTGTAATGGTAGGGTGATTATGGGATGAAATGGAGGACCTACAGTTTAACGTGGAATCCGAACCACGGTGGAGGCCTGGCATTCCTCACATTCACAAGTTGTGATTAATACACGTCTTGTCAGAGGTGAAGGAAGGGTTTGGCAATCAGATAAATCTGTGCCGGGACCGAGGATTGAACCCCGGACCCCCAGCACAGAAGTCTGACACCTTACCCCTAGACCACCAGGTCACCTATTTTATAGTTGTTGTGTAGTTGTGTTCCATGAACATGTTTGTGTGTTGTTTTTTTTTCCGTGATGGAGTGAGTTGCCGAAAAAACAATAAATTTATCAATGATTATCAGAGACATTCATTGTTGTGGTGATCGTCACACACTCACACACACACACACACACACACACACATACACTTCTGATAATCTTCCTGCACTTAACGAACGTGATTCTAGAAACTGACTCATCCAGAACCCACGACGCCTCCCTTTCATTCTACTCCGTAAAATGACGATAGCTGCAGCGACGCCAGCAGCAAGTACTTCCCGCTACGACATCTCTAAGCACACCGACGCGTGGAAAGAGAGGAAAAAGGAAAAACAGGTCGCGTTGCATGAGGCAAGACGCAAGAGGCATGTTGCAAAATGCACCTAAAGAGGCATGCCTCTGCGCCTATAATGTTGCATGAAATAAGGCTTAAGTCTAAAGGCACCTTTACAGCCACTAGCAGCGCTGCTAAACTCGCTCGGGGAAAGCGACTGAATTCATTTGAAAACATATTTTTTTTAAATCCACCGGTGAATTCCACTCGACCAGTTGTAGGCCTATATTGTTCTCTGCGCATGCTCGATAGTTTGATATCCAGGTAGCTAAAAGAGGGTTGGGGAGTTAAGCGGGAGGTAGTAAAAAAAACACTCCGGGCGTTTATTTTTATAACCTTGCAACTCCCCCAGAGGCTAGGTTCGCGGGTTTGGGACCTACCCCATGTGTTTTACGAATTGTTGTTATAGTTTTGATCGGTAATTAAATGTTTCCACCCCCGGCGTCCGCGGACTATTGTTATTGTTTATTTTTTAATATTATTATGTTGTTTGTCGGGGTCCGCGCGATACATCCGTGCTTCTCACGCGCGGACACTTTTATATTAAATGACGCGTCGACGTGTAAAAACAGTTTATCTCCGTTACACCCCCGTTTAGACACTTTTTTTTGTTTAAAGAACCTTATCTGACAGCTAGTAAAGATATTAAATCTACTTTCACATGTTCATACATCAAGTCATGTTATCTGCAGCTATCACTTTTGATAGATATTATCAATACCTCTAAAATAAAATTAATAATATTTTAAAATGTTATTAATGTTGGCCGGAAAAAAAAGTAATGCTTATGTTTTCTAAAAGGTTCTGCCAATAAAAATAGGACTGTAATAATACTAGTGTGTCTGGGCTACATATTTTTTTTATCATGTCCTAATACCCGTTCGGTTTATATGCGTATGTACTAATTACGCTAATGGTTTTAGGGATTAGTTAGGTTATATTTGTATGAAGTGTACCCTGATTTGCGTGGAGGGAGAATATAAAACCATTTTGGAAAACGCAATACACCCGACCGAGTTTCAAACCTCGATCTCTCCATCATTGGCAGTCTATTCTACTGCGAGAGGTTCGCCTTAGACCACGCGGCCACCGAAGCGGGTTACAGCCTATATTTAGTCCGCGGTGCCTACCTGTGCGGGTACGAGTCCGGTTGGGCGTGATTCGATTCCAGGCAGGTGACTAAACTCGTGTATTCTCTGGGTGGTGAGGTAGGCCCATACCCTCCTTGCGGAATGAACAGACCCGCCACAAACAGGCCTCGGCCATACCAACACCGTCAAGGCTCTCTCTTGATCTGAGAGACTTTGGTTCGAATCAAGGCGAGCGTGGCTACAAATTGGGTGGAGTTCCTTTTTTCAAGTTCTAGTCTCAGGCGCTAATAATCCTTTTTGTAGCTTTCATAAGTCACCTTACCCGATTTGGTGGCCGCATGGTCTAAAGCGTCACTTTTGAAATAGACTAGACTACCGATGACGGAGAGGTCAGGGATCGAATCCCATTCGGGTGTACTGAGGGTGATTTTTCTTAAATGGTTTTACACTCTCCCTGTACACAAATATACGTACACTTTCTCTAAATTCAACCTTCCTAATCCCCAACACATAATAGCGTGATTATTACACTAGTAAAACGCGGTAAAGAAAAAAAGTCAACTAGTCAGGGTGCCGGTCCCTAACACGCCTGAGGCTCTTCAGTTGTTTTTTATCCGTCCAACGTAAGATACAATCATGGTAGGATGCACCGAAGGGTGGTTTTTAAAATATAATTTTCCCATTTCCTCTCTACGTCAATGCGGCTACATTTCCTTCTAACCACCCTCTTCATCCCAATCCCACGGTAATAAATAGTTAACTAAACCTTTTGTTAAAAAGGCATGAACTTCAAATAAACTTGAGTAATTTTATGTTTAGTGTTCTCTATACCCGTGTCAGTTGTCTATGACGTCACTCTCTCAATAGACCCTCATAGACCGCCACCCATACCATAGCTACAGTGATATACATCTCTACTGAAACACTGCACACATTCTTTATAAACAGTCGTTTTGGTGTCCCCAGATGTGAACCTCACACCCCTAGTGACGCAACTCATTCAAGCACAGCCGTACGCAGGATTTTTGTAAGGGGGGGGGGGGNGGTTGGGTGCCTCAATAATCAATTTTAACCTGATATGTGATATAGCTATCGTGACACCTTAATTAATAAAAAAAATTAAATATTTGTATTTTATTGGGACACCTTAGTTAACAAAAAATAATTTAAATATTTTTATTTTATTGGGACAATAAAACATATAGGTACAAAAAAATATCACACAATCATTCGCAGCACTCAAACCATTCATGACGGATCGATACCAACAGCTTGTCAAAGATAATATACATTAGACTTCAGAGAGTCTTACAAATATCGCTACTCGCTGGAATTTACTGCTGGGACCGTTTTTGTTCTCGTTTCATTATATTGATATTTTTTTATCTAGTGTAAATTTATTTCTCAATGGGAGGGGGTTTGAACCCCCAGGCCCCACCCCTGCCCCGCTCCGTGCGTACGGCCCTGCAAGATTTTCAGATATTTGTTGTCATGCGTCGTCTTTCCTGTTGTGGTAGCTGGGATTAGATACATCATATATGAATGGGAACTTTCTCGCAGCTTCTATGAGAAGTTTGTCTAAACTCATAATTACATAAACAAAGACACCTCCTCGTGGTCACAGACGTACTGGCCGTTCAAGGTCAATGGATTTAATCCTCGGGGATGCATTTTGGCTGTTCCGTTGATGTCCGTTGCCTCGGCGTGCTGGCTGTTCATTGTGAGTCTGCTTCCTCCTTGAATCGTGGTATGCTTACATGTATACAACCTGAACGGCGACTGAGGGTCCTTTTGTGCAGCGCGTTCGTGTCGCCAGACGACATGATTACGCCGCGTTCTGTAAGCACACAGGGAGCATTCACTTTATGCAGACGTAGCAGTAAAATTTACTGCCGCGTTCTAAAAAAAAAGGCCTTCGTGGTCTAGAGAACGCCGGACCTCCTACGTCTTGAAAGTACATTAGGCTATATGCAAAAAAAATACCACACCATTTATGCAAACGTGGCGTTTCCTGTCGCCGCGGCGCGCCGGTTGGGAAAAAACAAAAGGGCGGCCAACTTCGTTTCATCAACACTGTACACCTTGTTTCAATAATAAATACCCCTCCTTATACAGTATAATTTTTATAAAAAGAATCTTATTAATTATCTTAAATATAGAAACATTACTAAATATACTTTCACGTATCTATATCTATATACCAGAGCTTTCTTAAATTTTGACGCAATTTCATCAAATGATTTAATCGACATTTTCAAGTAATTGAAAAACTTCTTCGCATCTTCCCTTAATTTCCCACACAGGGAGTAAAACGCTCTTTCTATATGTCTAACCCCGTTTATCGGATCTTCTTTTTCTTCTTCTGTTTTTTTGTGAAAAGATAGGCGTAGTAGATGATACATGGATGGATCCATCATGAGAGAATATTCGCGACTGGCATCACTGGGCCGAACGGCCAAAGGGGACGGTTTTAGAACGCCGCAACATATTTTAAAACGCAGCGCCATCATGTCGTCGGTTGTACGGCGACACGAACGCGGTGCATAAAAGGACTCTTGAGGCGCGAAGATTTAGCACCGCGTCTTACTACTCGTTCGGGTTATACGCTTAAGTACTAATTACGCTAATGAATTAGGAATTGGGAAGGTTGAATTTAGAGGAAGTGAACCCGCATTTGCGTGGAGGGAGAGTGGAAAACCATTTAGGAAAAACCCCTCTCAGTTCACCCGACCGAGATTTGAACCTCGATCTCCCCGTCCTCGGCAGTCGAGCTCAACACGACTAGCGCGTTAACCAACTACGCCACCGAGGCGGGTCTTGAGGCGCGAAGAGAGAGAGAGAAAAAAGGTTTCTTGGAAACATAAAAAAAAAGTAATCAAAAAGAAGTGTTTCATTTTACATGACGTGTGAGAAGGCATTATTTATAATTATAATATTGTCTATCATTAAATTCGTATTGCAGTCAATGAAAGGTGTGTGGATTGTTATAATCTGCGAAGACCGGTCGGGTCGCTCGAAGCCTGCTATAATGAGGCCCTATCCGAGGCATTTAAAACATGGACTTGAATAGATTTCACCCCCTGACAGGCTCAAATGTAAATTGGTCGGATTTGTTGCGCCACCTGCTCTCGTTCGCACCACCTCCATGTCGACACTGGTTTTTATTGTCCGATCGCAACAAATTAGCTTGGGACCAGTTGACATTTTACTCAAATTATAAAATTATAATTATTGTTGTGATTTGCCGTTAGCTTGGATTTTTGTTGCTAAATCCTGATATTCGATTCACGGGGAAAAGTGCCATAAGTTGCTTTTTTTTAAATGTTATATATAAATCATATTTTAAGAATCATGTTTTTTTACTTTCTCTCGACACCTTGAAGAGAAAGTATTGTGATCGTAAAATAAATCTAACTCGAGATTTTGATAAATGTCTACGTTTCATGATCCCAGACACCAAAAAAGTCCGTTTCGCAATGCCGTCTGTTTGAAGGTACGTAGTTTACTGAAGGTAAAAAAAAAAGAGAGAAAAATCGATTTTCTCGAAATTTACTTTAGCGATTTTGATTAAATTTCAAATTTAGAAACCGTTTATCTTTACAAGTAAAATGACAATTCTCATTTTCTCATGAATATTACTTTGAGGGTACTTTACATAAGTGAAATTTTCCAATTTTCATCATTTCTCCACAACTATTTAAGATACGAAATAACTTATCGCTGTAAAGGTTTAGTACTATTAAAGATAAACATCTTTTATCTGAAATATATTTTTATAAAACCAATGGCTTCTGAGCTGTAAGCAAATATATAACTTATACACTTTTTAATTCAGGTCTTTGAAAATGGATTTGCTATGCTCTTTGGTGGACAAAGATGTTCGTTCATCTTTTCTCAATTTTTCCGTAACATTGGTTCTGGTTCCTAATGCCATGGAGTTAGTAACGGTGTATATTATTTCATCTATGATCTTTGGTGTAGTGTTTCTACAACAATGCATATACCTATTATTTCGCTCCACAAATCTTACGAGTTTTTAGTAAACATATTCGAAGATAAATGCGGGATAAAGTTTGTGCGGTGAACCGTACCATTTATTTTTATTCATAACAAATATGTAGGATTAGTTTTGTAATTTTTCTTTGGGTGTTGCGCTTTTGTATTGTTTTTTTTTCGTGGACCGATAACGGCACGTTAAGAGTGGGATGGAAGACAACGCGAGTTAAGGCTAGTGTTATTTGTAGTTTTACTAGCCGGTGTGAGTTTTGACCTAACTTAAGCCTAATTAACGTAACCTGGGGGTCCGTCGGGATCATTTCTCTTTCGAGAAAAATACCCGTGATACCGGCTGGGAATCGAATCCGGAACCCCTAGTCTCATAGCCGGGTGCACTGACCACTACACCACGGGGCAGGTTATTGTAATAATAACATTTCACCAATAAATTCACAATTCCCGCTAGTAATTTCACATTTCAAGAAATCCCCTCTACGACACAACGATTGTTTATAAAGAGATCAAGAAATTTCTTGTGAAATATCCAGAAGCCAACGCCGGAAAGCGCTCCGTGATTGGTCGGTCACCTGTGGTGTGTGGAAGGTATGATTGGCTGGTGGGCGCTCCGAATAAGAGAGTTACACAACTTTAAACATTTTCAAAAGTTCCATCTTAAAAGAAGGGTGTTGTTAAGTCAATTCCCATTTAGGATTATTTATAGTTGTTTAAAAAATCACTTTCCAAAATGGTAAGACACAAACTAGTGATTTAATAATGGTTTTCTTTTTGTTCTTTCTCTTTATTTCTTTTCTTTATTTTGTGGGTTGGAAGGGGGGCTTGAGATCCCTTAGCACCCTCCCCGTGGGTGCGCCACTGTGCTTATAACCCGAAAGGGTAGTGAGTGATACGTGGTGCTAAAAATAAAAACTCATCTGTTGAAGCGCGCCTTTAATATATACCAAGCACTTAACGGTTACAGTGACTAAGCGGGGGTCAAATGAACTCTTTCACGGAAAGAAAATAAGACAGCCAAATAAATGACATATTTAATTCTCTAAATATACCTTGACGGTGGTCACGTGGCCTCTATGTTAAGCTCATTTTAGTCTGGGTTACCGGTGACGGAAATATCGAGGTTTGGATTCCAGTGGAGTATATAATGAGGCTTTTTGTTATATCGCATTTTGATTAAACGATTTAGCGTTTAAATTAATAATCTGAATGGGTCCGACATTTTGGCTCGGTCGGTAACGTGTCTGTCTACTGAGTTAAGTGTCCTGGGCTCGATTCCCGGCATGGCCGAAAAATCTATCGTTGATGAAATGTGAGTTTACCCTTTCACAGTGATGAACTAACGGCTGGGGGCAGGATGTTGTGTTTTAGATATAAGTTACTTTATAAGTCGTGTGCTGATACAATCAGTTTGTTCAGAAAGTGTACGTTAAATATCTCAAATAAATGACCCCCCCTCCCCCCCAAACAAATGGGTAATAAGACTCGTTGGAGGGGGGGATACAAATAATATAGTGTGTCATCCATCTCCTTAAGCCTCCTCCCCCCTTAACCTCCTCAACTACTCCGAAAAGTGTTTTTTCCCCCCTTGCACAAGCGGTTCATTTTTGTTTCTACAGCACTTTGATACAATTCTGATGCCTCCATTATCCACCAACATGTCTGACCTCCAAGTGTGAAATGTTCTTATCAGATCCTTCACACAATGATTAGCTTTAACTAGTCGCTTCCTCGCGCGATTCGGCGCTATCATGTGCTTGTCTCGGTGGCTACCGCGTTGTCGTGTGACGGTACTGTTAAAAAAATGAATTATGGTTCAGGTATACGTGTGTAAGTTCTTTGTCTAATTGTAATAAAAGTGACGTGTCCGTGTTGGAAGAGCCAGCAAATAGTGATTCAAGGACACAATACCTTAAAGTTTCAATAATAATAAAAATTACCCTCTTCGGTGGCCCTATGATACAACGCGCTAGTCTCGTGTCGGACTAGACTGTCGAAGACGGAGAGATCGGGGTTCGATCCCAGTCGGGTGCACTGAGGGTGATTTTCCCTTAATGATTTTCCACGCTTCCTCCACGAAAATGCGGATGCATTTCCCTTAAATTAAACCTTCCTAATCCCTAATCCATCGGTGTAATTAGGTGTATAGTCCGAAAGAGTAATAAGACGCAGTGCTTAATTTTTTAATAATAATAATAATAAACCTGTCTGTCTGTGCAATGTAAATAATATTGTCCAAGTAAGGATATTTTAATTAATTACGTTAATTTTTTATATTACATGCGTATAACCCAAGCGGGTTATAAGACGCGGGTGTTAATATTTTTTATACATTAATATAATTATTTAGTGTTAGTCTTGTAATTCCTACATAGCAAATTGCATTTTTAAAGGACAATTTGAAAACACCAAGTGAATATTTTTTTCACCGTTCTCTTTTGCCAGGAATACCGCGAGTGGCCGGTCATCCTGAGTATTTGACGCTACTTCAGGTTGTGCGCGTGGTCTATTCTCATTTTACTTGAGTCCGCCACATTTCAAATAGACAACAGGCAATGGCGCCATTTTATCGACGGTGAGAACGATGATCTCTTATCTATACTTTGTCAGTTTTCAATTCAATATTTCTGCGTCTTGAGGGATAGCTTTGGGCGTTTTAACCCTAACATTTATTTAACCACGCCTTAGCATTAGCGCTCAGTTCGAGTACAACCTGTATTCAATGGTTAATGGATTCATGATGGCTGTCCATTGTGTCGGAGCTGTTATCAAATTACAGGGTTATGGTGATCCTAGATCCTGTATCCCCCCCCCTCTTACTTTTGGGTGATCCTAGATCCTGTTTCCCCTACTAAGACTCGTACGCTCTAGTTTTTGTTGCTTTGTGCTCCTGACCCCTCCCCTTCCCTTTCCTTTCTCTTCCATCGCTTTGTATCCTTCTGGTCTTCCATTTCTATCCCTCCCCGCCTCTAAAACCCATTTTCTTGCTGCTTGTTCCTACTATTTTGTTCCCCTCCACTTTTTTTTCCCTTCTTCTCGCTGTATGAGCTGTATCAAAAACATTTCCTCTCATCGAGGTCATTAAAGTTTATTGGTAAGTTTTATTATATTAAGAGGTTTAGATACAAGCATAAAAATCACTTTTACTATTATTATTATTATTATTATTATTATTATTATTATTATTATTATTATTATTATTGGCACCGCGTCTTACTACCCATTCAGTTTATACGCACTTACACTAATGTATAATGATTGTGATTGTGATTGTGAGATGAAATGGAGGGCCTACAGTTTAACGTGGGATCCGAACCACAGAGGAGGCCTGGCATTCCACATATTCACAAGTTGTGATTAATACACGTCTTGTCAGAGGTGAAGGAAGGGTTTGGCAATCAGAATAAATCTGTGTCGGGGCCGAGGGTTGAACCCCGGACCCTCAGCACAAAATCATTATCATTCCGTGAAAGTGTATTATTATACGCCTTATTAATCTGTTTCAATTTTAAATAGGCCTATCTTCATTTCATTTACAGTGTCCATACATTTAAGAAATGTTCATTCAACACTTAATTTTTAGGTTAGAAACAATTTTACATAACATTGTTTTGTTAAAAAGTTAAATCACCTTATTATGATATAACCTTAATTTGTCTACTTGTTTAGTAGAAATCGGACCATTTTAAATATTATTTATTTATTTCTTTTCCGTTTTGGCACATGGACAGGGTTTAATTCAGGTATAAGTAGGCCAGACGACAGACACCATTAGCGAAACCCGCTTCGCTGACCGCGTGGTCTAACTCGCAACTCTCGTGTTGAATTATACTGCCTAATATGGGAAGATCGGGGTTCGATCGCGGTCGGGTGCACTGAGGGTGGTTTTTCACGCAAATGCGGATGTATTTCCTCTAAATTAAGCCTTCATAATTCAAAACCCATTTATGTAATTGAATCGGTAATTGGAAAAAGGATTACATTCCATAAATATGATAAATTAAACTGAGATAGCAATTTTATAGTTTTTTTGTAAGCTATCTTTTGAATGGAAAAAAGTGAATATTTTGGTCTCCTATCATGCTTAAAATCGGCCTTGAAGTTTCGTTGAGTAGAAAAAGGATAAGATTCCTGGAATGTTAACCTTTTTCTACTCAACAGTGAGATTGTAAAACTTATATTAATAACATTGGACCATTCATTTTTACAGTCTTTGCACGTGTGACGCGGTAGAAAGACGCGTTCAAAGCTGCACCAAACTAATTAAATGTGAAATACTGAAAACAAGTCTTTTATTGATTTTTGCAACACAAAAAATAAAATGATAGTCAAACTATAACTAAATATTGTTTCCAACACCTTATAAATCCTACGTTTTGTTATTGCAAAGAAAATATTCTTTAGGGGGGAAGACCGCCGCCAGTCAAAGTAATCAAGTAGCGGCTCTTTATCAAATAATAATAGAGTTAATGAAAACAGAGCAGAGGACTAGAGACCTTTACTGATCGATCCTGTGGGTCTCCATATCGCCTACCAATACTTTGTCAGTCGTAGTGCGCAGTTGCTGCCAGTTTAAAAAAAATTTAATATATTGAATTAAAATGTATAATTTTTGACTTCTGTCAAAGCATTTAGTGGAAAAACGAAAACATTCCAACAACTTTAATTATTAATAATTAATAAACTAATGAGAATATTCCTTTGATATTTTAGGATTGAATACTTACTGACCAGGACTACAATCGCCTAACTGTAACCTTTTCAATTAAACTTATAGTTTTGTCACTAAACTGTTTTTTTTTTCGTTTTACAGAGAACTAGGTAAACTGGAATGTTATCCTTTTTTACACCCACCGATTCAATTAGTACATAGACCCATAACCCGAATGGTTAGTAAGACGCGGTACTAAAATAAACATTAGCGAAGGCGACAAATTTACAGACACAAACAAAAGGTATGTGACTATGGAATGTAAAACATATTTTTTCTGGTCAATATTGATTTTACGATATTATTATAGCGGTTTTATAGATATTGCTAATATTTATCAAAAGTGACAGCTGCACATCACACGACTTGACGTATGAAATCGTGAAAGTAGATCTGGTAACTTTTCTAGCTTTTACTAAAGGTTCTTCCAATGAAGATTGGATTTTAGGAGCTCTGCGATGATATCAATCTCCGGCAGCAGAGACTCACACCGCTGGTCACATGGTCTAGGACGCCAAGCTCACAATAACCTGATTGGCTCGCCGGGGATTGAAAGGTTAAGGTTCGATTCTTGACTGGGTGCACTGAGGCCGTATTTTAAGATTTATTTTTTATCACTGATATTTTTTCATGCTCCCATCACACTTACGTGGGTGCATTTCTTCTTAAATTACACTCACAAGCGTTACCCTTTAGAATAAGTGGTTCATAACCTTGGTGTCTAGCATGATTTAAAACACGCTAGTCTATTATACATCGTTATTGACTTTGTTTCTGACGTCATCCAAATAAATTACCTCGCTGGTCAAAGGGTCTAAGGCGTCACACTCGCAATAGACCGGTCTACCGATAACAGGTAGATCAGGGTTTGAATCCTTTCCGGGTGTACTGATAGTTTTTTTTTAATTTCCCGCTCTTCAACACAAATGCGGGTACACCTACTTTAAAATATAACCTTCCTAATCTCTAAAACTATTAGCATAATTAGTACATAAGCGTATAACCCGAATGGGTAGTAAGACATTGTGCTAAAATAAATTCTTCTTCTTTCTTATACAAGTTGTAATTTAAAAAAAAAAATTGGATCTGTGAATCTCTTACTAGAAAGAGCGGATGTTTTTTACACGAAGTGTACTCCCACCCGAGTGTCGTGTCAAGTTCGGGCACTAACATGGCAGTTGTATAGTGAAGAGGAGAATATCGTGGCCTCCTCTGAAAACTGTGTTGTGTAGTATAGTGTAGTAAGTAGGGGCGGAAGTCGTCCCCTCCCCTCCCTTCCTCCACCTTTCGTCTCTTGTGAAAACCAGTAAGCCGTGATGCTACAGAAGGGCAAAAAAAAAAATGTTTGGGAGGGAGGGAGAGAGCGCGTTGAGGACTTATGACTGGGAGAATAACCGAAAACTAGTGCGGCTTTCTGCTGTGTATAGTAGTTACGTCAGGCGTCCATGCGCTCTCTTCGTTCGTGTGGCAAATCGTACGTGTGGTTCGGATCGTGTAGTGGGAAAGTTGCTACGACATGTTCATTGACGGGTCGTTTCGAGCGTATGTATTATTGTTTGGTCCATAACCTTGCGTCAACTTGTAGCTTAGAGGGACTTTCTCCTCGTTTCTTTGATATTACTATCACAAACTTCACTGGGTGCGCTTTGTCATGAAACGTCATCATTGGATAGTGATATACATTTTTAGAAGCTCTTTACAACATTTACCTATTGTTAATTTCCATAGTGTGACGTGACATACGGAAAAATCTTTACCATCTCGTTGATTTTTTTTTCCCCCACCAGTGTTTGTGTCCACTTTTTTTTTTACATTTTGTAACAAACACACGCATAAAAAGGGATTTTTGCTTTGTTGGTGGCATGGGGTATTTTTTAATTTATTTTTGTATAAATTTTTTCTTGCCTCGAAGAAAGAAGTGATGGATTTTTTTTAGTACTGTGAATTCATTATTAGACAAAAATTAGACAAAAAAATAGTGTTGAGATTTAACTATTTGAAACGTTTTTTTTTAGAAAAACTCATTCGGTTTTAAAGACCTAGCAACTGTGCCCAGGGGTGCCATCATTATCTTTATCTATATCCCTGGAAACACAAATCTTGTCTATAGAAATATATTTTTTTAATTTTTTGTCTGAAACAATATTTCTCTTTATATTTCCTTACAATCCAAACATTTTGTAGACGTCTAGAATTTATAATGCACTATTTGATAGTATAAATAGAGAGATCAACGCCTTTTGACGATCACAACCTGATAAACTAGGTTCATTTGGTAGACCTGTTGAGATTCTTCGAGTGACAGCGCTAAGAAATAAAAAAGAAGAAAAGATGGCTGTAATGTTAAAACGAATCGCGTTGAATCAATCGTTATGATCAGGATTGGACTAGGATCCTAACATTCTTCCAAGGCGTGTTCGCGCCGATTGAGAGAGTAGGCGGCGCCATGCACCGCCACGGTGGAGTGACATCACGGCGCCACCAACAGCCGCCGACGGTGGTGGACCGGCCGTTGTCTTTGGACCCGGTGTATCAGACTCTGCTGGAAGGGGGGCTGGTTCTCAAAAAGAGCCCCTCTATAGAAGACGTCAGTGACAACAACAACCAGCAGCAGCAGGATATACCCGCGCTCGAACACGCCTTCGCTTCTTACTACCAGGTACAACACAGACAGTCCTGTTCCTTAGCGCGCATGCGCTCGTATTTTGTTGATGGGGCGCATGTGGGATTATGACTAGTAGAGCGCTACGGATCGAGACATTTAAAATTATCGGGGATAGTACGTAAAGAGGGCGGGATTTTTTTTCTTTGTCATACTATGGGAGATTTAATATTTTAAATTTTATAATACAAAAAAAAAAAGAGCCAATTTCCGATGATTACATAACTACTACTGTTAAATAATTTTTTAAATTAATAAAAACTCACTTTAATCACAGAAGAACGTAAACATTTTAAAGAATGTCATAACATTGCACCAAAGGTATTTTAAGAGCAATAATTAAAATTTTTATTATAAATAATCCCAACTGAACAAAAACTAACCTTTCAGGCGTCAACGACATAATTTTTTATGAATTTTTGGTATGCTGAAATATCTTGCCCTAAAATACAGTATTTTAATTTGTTAATATATCTACAATTATTTTACAGTATTAACTTTGCTCTCATTCATTGTAAATTTGATTTTGTTGTGTGCATATATGGTAAAAAATATTTTATTTCTCATATTATGGCATATACATAATTTAAGAATTCCGCACTCTTTTCTTAGTCATCCCATATTATCAGATACAAAAAAAAAAAGAGCCAATTTCCGATGATTACATAACTACTACTGTTAAATAATTTTTTAAATTAATAAAAACTCACTTTAATCACAGAAGAACGTAAACATTTTAAAGAATGTCATAACATTGCACCAAAGGTATTTTAAGAGCAATAATTAAAATTTTTATTATAAATAATCCCAACTGAACAAAAACTAACCTTTCAGGCGTCAACGACATAATTTTTTATGAATTTTTGGTATGCTGAAATATCTTGCCCTAAAATACAGTATTTTAATTTGTTAATATATCTACAATTATTTTACAGTATTAACTTTGCTCTCATTCATTGTAAATTTGATTTTGTTGTGTGCATATATGGTAAAAAATATTTTATTTCTCATATTATGGCATATACATAATTTAAGAATTCCGCACTCTTTTCTTAGTCATCCCATATTATCAGGCAAGATATCCGTTAGATCAGTAGTTCTCAACCTTTTTGAGCTGACGCCCCCTTTGGTAGACCATCAAATTCCCACCCCCCTTCCCCCCGACTATTCTTTTTATTAAATTCCCACGCCCATACATTCCAATATTCTTTCAGACAATTATAAAAATAATACATTTAAAAAATCTTGTTTTCTAATCACTTCTTTATACAAAAACCAATGCAACAGTGACAGCGTAACGCAACAGATAAATTGACTGAAAATTAATGTGATGGTTAGCAGAATTTTGTTTTTGTAAAGTTCTTGAATATTGGGTCTTACAACTGGTGGGCAGTGTTGCCAATATCTCAAGGAAAAATTATCCTACATTGGAAAATGAATTGACAAAAATAATGTCTTCAATTCTTAGTTGATTTTAACGTAATTTCCCAATTGTTCCACGCTCCCTCGGAAAGTGCCTCACGCCTCCCCACGGGGGTGCGCCCCCCAGGTTGAGAACCACTGCTGGTTAGATTATGTGATGCCAGTTAGGTCCGTATTCAGATTTTTATGGTTTTTTGCTAATTTTACCACACAACAAGAGATGGAAATTTTTTTTAAACATAAAATTCATCTTGAATCACTGTAAATTTTTTAAAGCCTACTAAGTTAAGATTCCCGGGTTCAATTCCTGGCATAGTTGAACATTTATAATTTGAGATATGTAAGCTCCCTTTCACAGTGATGAATTAAGTATGAATACAAGTCGTGTGGTGATATAATCAATCGGTTCAGAAAGTGCACGGTGAACACCTTAGATAAATAAAGTTTAAACAAATTTGGGGGTTTTAGTGGCTATGCATTTAATGAGGCTTCATTAATCTTCTAGTTTAGGATTGAGGAGGAATAATAAAAAAAACTTTCCTTTTGGAGGGAAGATGGGGTGGGGGGGTTGAAACACTCTCACCTCAATTCGGCCCGAATGCCAGATTTAAAATTATGAAATATTTGAGAGAAACAGCGTGAAACTAGACTTTACCTCTCTTTAGCCCTGCTATTGTAATGGCTACGTACACCAGTAGTCTACTGGTGGCGCGACTCTTGATGAATTTGTAAGTTCTTGCAGGGAAAATCTGAGCGGCATCATATTTGCCGCAATAAAATTCTCAAAAATCCTAAAATATAACTCACCGTTTCTCGTAAACTAAATGAACAATCACAGTAGTTTTTTCAGAAATAGTTATAAAATCCTTAAAAGATATGAGGATATTATTAAAATTTCCATATTCTAATTGGTTTTCTTTGAAACTATTGTTTTTAAATGAAAGAACTATAATAAGGTTTTTACTACAGACGTATTTTCACTCTATGTAAAAGTTTTTTCTTAATTGAGATAGATGGTTAGTATGAGTGTACGAAACTATCATAATGAACTGAATTTTATTTTGATACAAGACTCATTCCTCTAACACCAATACTTTTCACAATTCGACTTGTTTGGTTACGAGCTCTTCACGCGCTCCATGTTTTCGATAGACTGAAGATTGTCAGAGAGACCGGTCCGTCATTTTTATTGTCATTCATTATAAAACAATTTTTTCAAAGCAAACCAATTGGAATATGGGAATTTTAATAATATCCTCATGTCTTTTAAGGTTTTTATAACAAATTTAAAAAAAACTACTGTGATTGTCCATTTAGTTTACGAGAAACGATGAGTTATATTTTGAGTTTTTTCGAGTATTTGATCGCGGTAAACATGATGCCGCTTGGATTTACCCTGCAAGAACTTAAAAATGTGGCCGTCTCGCGCGCTCGTGTCGTGAATTCAAATATCGTCTGCACTTTGCACGGAGGGAGCCCACAGGAGAGCTCGAGTCGATTGAGAAATGAGATTGTCGGCGGCCCGGGATGCCTCGGCTTCCTTTCCGCCTAATTTTACCAAATAATAGTTTGGTTTTTATTAATATGAATAAATAATATCCGAATAAAAGTAAATGGGCTTATTTTATGTAGTGATAAAATGAACCAACCATCAACCCTTGAGGCCGAATCACACAGAATGCTAAGCTAAGCTAAGCTAAGATTTGCTCTGATAACTGTTTAGAAAAATAGCCGACCATATATTTAAATGTGTTGGTTCACACAGAAAGCTAAGCTATGTCTTGCTACGCCACGCTGATTGCTGGCCGGGCAATTTTTCCATCTTGAGCCATCTTACGTTGCGCATGCGCATAACGTAACTCGGGCTTCGTGTTGAACAGACGCAGTGCTGGTTTGGTGAAAATAGCTAAAGAAGTGTTGAAGTTTTGTTTTTAGTTGTTTTTTTTCACATGTGTTTAAGTAATATTCTATCTAGGTTTTATATTTGATTAAATTATTTAATAATAACATGCAGGACGCGTTAATTGAACAAGTTAAACCTCCACCTCCTAAATTTTCTTCGTCTTCCAAAACAGCTGCTAACAGCAGCATCATCTCTTCCTCAGTACTTTCATCTAAACTCAAACAAGACATTTGGAGAACACCATAGCTAAACTTCATTGGGGCAGACCAAAAAGAAACAGCACTGAATTTGGGAGGGGAAATAGGGACCGGACCATTGCTTAGCTTGGCAATGAGTGTGAAAACAAACTGACGTCTTAGCACAGCACAGCACAGCATAACTTAGCTTAGCGTTCTGTATGAATCGGCCTTTAGGCCAATGACAGACTGATGTTTTGGTCGCTGGGACACAAACGTCGCGACCAGGTCGCTCTGGTGTATTGCATTGTTTTATATAAGAGGGGTTGCTACGCCCAAGAAACGCTCACATCGATGTTTTCAAATCTGTCGCGGTGTTTGTGTCGCTAGTCTGACCCCACTCATATGAAACAATGCGATACACTAGAGCGACCAAAATATCAGTCTGTCACCGGCCTAAAAACGAAAAATAACACAACTCAAGGGAGATTCGACTAATTAATTAAAAAAAGGGGAACGATATGAAATAAATTGTGTCCAACGTTATTTCTAAAATAAACCTTGGTGGGGGACTTTATTTCATATATCCATTGCTTAGTTGATTCATTTAAGGAAGTTTTAATTTATTGGTAAAAGCTCAATAAACTTCATTAAGTAGATTAAATTTGTTTTTGTAACTGTGAAAATGTTAAGGTAGGTCTCCTTGCCCCCACCCCCAAAATAATTATTTCAGAACAACATTTTGGGATCAAAGGGATTTTTATCACTATCCGAAAACATGTTCCGGACAAACCGGAATTTTGGATGAACGTTAAAACTCTTGTATTCACAAATTCCCCTGCCCTCTCTCCCCAAATTCTTATTTGTAAAAGGTGGAGGTGATCTAACTCTTAATTTATTCGCTTCGGTGGTTGAATGGTGTAAGAGCGTCACCGTCGTAATAGATTGGACTGATGGTGACGGGGAGATTGGGGTTTGAATCCCTCAGGTATTTTTTCTTAAATTTTCTCCAATCTCCTTACGCTCAAATGCGGACACACTTCCTCTAAATACAACCTACCTCATCCCCAACATGGTAGAGTAATTAGTACATGGCGTATGACCCGACTGGATAGTATGACAAGGTCCAATAATAATAATAATAATAATAATAATAAATAAATAAAAATAATCTGTGTATAGTTATTTTAAAGTTTGTGTGGGTTTATCGGAATTTATCTTAAAAATAGTCGTATGACGTGATAAAACCGTTGCATTTCCTACATCATCCACCTCTCTCCACTTTTTTTNCTATTTTATTAGTGTTTTTAAGGTATTAATAATTTTTTACCCAAAATAACAGCCGCAGCTAATAAATATTCCGCGCCTGGGCTGCATCATTCCTAGCCCAGTACTGAAATATTAGCCAGTACTAACGTACCTTTGCCAAGGGGACGCCCGAATGTACTGATTGTACAGCCGTGGGGGGCTCTTTCCATGTCCCGATGAGATTATAATGGTGAGTATGAGGGTGTGGAACCAGTGGAAGCAATTTTTAATTTAATTTTAGCACCGCGTCTTACTACCCGTTTGGGTTATACGCTTAAGTACTAATTACACTAATGGATTAGGAATTGGGAAAGTTGAATTTAGAGGAAGTGAACCCGCATTTGCGTGGAGGTAGAGTAGAAAACCATTCAGGAAAAACCACCCCCAGTTCACCCGACCGAGATTCGAACCTCGATCTCCCCGTCCTCGGTGGTCTGACTCAACACGACTGGCGCGTTAGCCAACTACGCCACAGAGGCGGGTCAGTGGAAGCAACCCAATGTAAGCCTAACTAATCAAACCCTGATGACCGTTGGGGAAATTCCCCTTTCGGGATAAATAACCAAGGTATCAGCTGGGAATCGAGCCCGGGACCACTAGGCTCGTAGCCAGGTACACTGACCACTACACCACGGGGCCGCTTACAGCTGCAGATAACATGGCCTGGATAATGTGAGTGCATGTCATATAAAAGCAACTTTACTCTTCTCTAACACATTAGCTTGATTAGTACAGCGGCGTAAAACCCACACGTGTTCGGTTCACTTTGGTGTACCAATCAAACACTTTGGCCCTACCTTTGGTAATCTGATCTGTAAACAGAGTCAATAATTTGGTATTGATAATACAGGGATATATAAATCATTATGGACTATTGGAAATTGTAACAATAAATACACTTGTCACAATATATACAGTAGCTCCATGGCTTCTTTGGTGCTGACTGACAGCTCACAGCTGACAGCTGAGGGCTTTGAAAAGCTACCAGACCAAATTATGTATCCCTACGCTGAACCATATGATCTGCAAAAAACATGTGTTTAGCAACTGTCCCTCCTGACAGTCAAAATTTAGGTATATACCTTAATGTTGACTGTCAGAAGTCAGCTGTGAACTGTCAGTCAGCACCAAAGAAGCCATGGGGTTACTGTAGGGTGGTTTTTCCTCAATGGGTTTACACTAATCTTCCATGCAAATGTGGGTCCACTTCCTCTAAATTCAACCTACCTATTCTATATGATTACGTATTACAAATTAATTCCAATAATAAATGTCAAAATAATTTTATATAATCTAGAACTATACATAAGATTTGGGGAGTGTAGGGTCTTTTTTGTTTTTTGTTGGGGGTCCCACCATGGGTCCATTACTGCATAATTACGCCTTTGTACATGTTACGAGCTAATGTTGGTAAAGCTAGTTTTATAATGGGAATTTTTAATGCATCTCTAAGTTTCTATTAAAATAACATTAGTAATAATTAGTATCTCGCTGATGTAATATAATGAAAAGTAAAAAACACAATTTCTTATTTATGTTTTATACGTATATGTGTGGACCCCCCTACCTGCCCTCTTTTCCTTTCAAGGGCTTGATAAGGTATTTCTATTACCATTATTATTATTACTATTTGGATTTTGATATTTCCCATCAAAAGTGATTACATGACTGACGTATGACTCTTTTAATTAAAATTAGGTAACCATTGTGACTCTCAGACACTGTCCTCACCCCTCATAACTTGGGTTCAGTCAGACGCTGAGGAAATGATTAACATTCTATGGTGTGTCTGTCGATAATTTTATATCGAGTGTTACTCATTAAAGAAGGGTTGATAGGGCGGGGTATTACCACCAATTTCTCCTCCACCCCTCCCCCATCGAAATGTGTCTTCCTCCACTTTGTTAAACTCCCCTCTGATATACTCGAGTTTGAAGCTGAAAGATGGTTTGCATCTAACTTCAAATAGGTTCTATAACAATCTATTATTATTTTAAAATGCCTAAGGGCTACCCCAAATAGCTTTTAGTGGAATTCCATTTTCATATATATTCCATTGGCTCTTTTTTTACAAACTACCTCGCCCGACATTAATAAAGTTTCGCCGACACTGTTGGTAGTCATCACAATAGTATTTTTTTTTTCGTTGCAACTTACTACCCGTTTGAGTTATATAACTACCCTAATGAACTAGGACTGGAGGAAAGTGACATTTTAGATTGAATGTTCCCACATTTGCGTAGATTGAGAGTGGGGAACCATTTTAGGTAAAAATACCTCTATTACACCCGACTGGGATTTGAACTTCAATCTTCCCACCACCAGCAATCCAGTCTAATAGTGTGTTTTACCCACCGTGTTCAACTGACATGCTGAATACGGGGAGATCACGGTTCGATTCCGGTCGGGTGCACTCAGGTGGTTTTCCCTAAATAGTTTTCTGCTCTCACTCCACGAAATTACGGATGCACCTCCTTTTAATTTAACCTTCCTGGTACCTAATACATTAGAGTAATTAGTACATAATCGTATAGCACGAACGGGTAGTAAGACGTGGTGCTATAAATAAATAATAATAGCGTGTTTGGAACCTTTTTAAGAAAAAAACACCCTCAGTACACTTTACTGGGATTTGAACCCCAATCTCGTCACCAGCAAACCAGTCTAATATGAGAAAGTCGAATGAAATATGTTTTCTTCCACTAGGTAAGACATATAAAGAAAACCATACTACTGATTATTTGAGTTCAACCTAAAAATAAAGCAACAGATTTCTGCACCGTAGCCTTTCCTCTTCCAAGAAGCTTGACCCATGTAAACAACAGATTAGCTCGCTCTCCCTTCACTCTTTCAGTACAAACTTGACAGATATGACAACACCGTAACTCTAGCTCGGTGTCTGTTAAACTGTACAAATAGTTCAATATATGGACGTTTCTTAGGAGTTGCGCTGATAGCGCTTCTCAAGTTTTACAAGGTAGTCATTCCACTTAAGTTACGGTAGTGATTTTTGTACATTTCTTTTCTTTTTAAAAAGTGACAAATTAAGTTTAAAAAAATACACAAACCAAAGTCAAGATTTGGTGTGGGAACAGGTTGAGTGGGGGCATTCCCGCTCTGGAAATAACTTGTACCCCCCTGACTGGAATACACTTCTCACTCCCCTGGAATAAACTTGCCCCCCTTTAGGATATATCTCACTCCCCTCTGATATTCTCGAACATGAAGGCTGAAATAAGGCTTATTGAATGTTTTGCTAACTAGTTATAACACTTTTGCACACGAGCATACACGTTATGTTGATGCCGAGGCTAGAAGATAATGTATCTCTTGTGTTGTTTCCTGGATCTCTGTTTAGTTAACCTCGTACTATTTTTCATTTTAGGGACCGGTCACTCCAATTGACTTCGTTTAAGAGTCCTTCCTACAGGCTGACCCACTGCTGACCCACTGCTGACGTGCTAACAGTACTTTGTTTTTTATATAAAAAAGCTTTCATTCGTGTTTTATCGTCCTCATAGAGTTTATTGGCTTGTCACTGGTTGGCTTTCGAACCGAGGATCCCGCAGAGATGGTAAACTAGCTCCGTCTTGGGCCTCATGAATAGCCATTTATAGAAAAGTAGTTCTAGACGGGGTTCGATCGCATCCGATTGCCTCATACTAGAGCTAATTTTCGCATCCTTCTTCCATATAATTCTCCCTCATGTTCTCAGGGCTAATCCAGTTCTTTGATAGTCAAAGCTGCCACTGAAGTGTACGGATACATTTCAAAATATTGCATTTGGCTACGAAATATAAAATTTATTGAAACATCCCTTCACTCGGCACTATACAAACATATCGACAACAAACTGGTCGACAAGCTGAAAAAAAATTATGGAATCTAGTTGAGCCAATTGGCCGACAATCTTTTGCGTTCTTGCATAGGAGGACAAAGGGATCGACACCCAACTGGTTGACAAAATGAAAAAAATAATCAAAGATTGGGTCCTCCCATGTCGACAGATTTTTTTTTTTTTTGTCTATCAGTTTCTTTTGCGTTCTACCTTCCCCCGATACCCTCAACCCTTCAATTAAATTCATAATTAATAATATACAGTTATGTTTATTAATAGATGTTATAAAATTATTATTATTTAATAATGATACTAGTGAGTGACCTGGAGGTCTAGGGGGTAAGGTTTCGGACTTCTGTGCTAAGGGTCCGGGGTTCAATCCTCGGTGCCGGCACAGATCTATCTGATTGCCGAACCCCTTCCTTCACCTCTGACAAGACTTGTATTAATAACAACTTGTGAATGTGTGGAATGCCAGGCCTCCACCGTGGTTCGGATCCCACGTTAAACTGTAGGTCCTTCATTTCATCTCACAATCACCCTACCGTTACAAATTAGCGTAAGTGCGTGTAACCCGAACGCGGTGCTATTATTAATGATAATGATACTATTGAAAAATACATTTGTAGCCTATTTATTTCTAAACCGTTGTTATAAATGCTGATGACTGCCCCTTTTAATTTGTTTTCGACCATTAATTATTGGTTAACTACAAAGAAAAGTTTTAAATATATTTCTCTCTTCTTTAGTGTTTAATACTAAATTTGATTCAACTACCGATTGGATTTACACAAATCTAACGAATATTTTGAGCTAAAACTGCTAAATATTTGCGAACAACTTAAATTGTGTTTGTTTATATATATATATAGAGAGAGAGAGAGAGAGAGAGACACTATTGCGACGATTTAACTACTTGAGATTATTTTGCCCTTTGGTCTGGCGCACACAGGATGACACAAAACGTTTCAAACACGATGAAACCAAATATTTTTGTGTAATTGTATTTCATAGTGTCGCGAAATACACGCCATTGCGCAGACGCAAAGCCGGGCACTCTTACCACGTCACACCATTCTCCTTCAAAATTTTGAAATCGTGATCTTTTTTTTTTAGCACGAAGTTTTCTTCTTCTACCCAATCAGGCTATACGCTTCTGTACCAATTACACTAATGTGCTAGGGACGAAGAAGATTTAATTTAGAGGAATTGTACCCGCATTTGCGTTAAGAGAGTGGGGAATAATTTAGTACACCCGACCGGGGATCCCCGTCATCAGCAGTCTAGTTTTTTTGCGAGATTAGCACCTTAAACCATGAGGCCACTGAAGTGGGTTTTTGTGCTTTGTTAGTTTTTAAACTTATTCGAGTGAAGTTAGAAAATTTATAAGGGAGCTTTCTCAGTGCCTGTATGGACTTAAAATAATCTTTTTCAGTTCGTTTTTTATTGATATGGTGAACCCAATATCTCTTCCTTGGTGGTTACTACTGCTTAACCAACCAATCCCAGGAAACTGTGGCTAATAGTCCACCAGTATCGATAATCACTATCATTACACGCCGCCATCTTAGCACAGGCAGAATATGTTGTGTTTTTATTTTTGTTTCATCGTGTTTCATTTAAAACAAAAGTAGTTGAAACGTTTTCTGTGGAGCAATTTCAAGATGTTTCGTTTCATCATGTTTCGAAACGTTCAGTGTCATCCTACGTGCGCCTTAGGGGACGGCCAGACTGGAGCGAGCGACTGAGCGCGCGCGCGCGCTTGAAAGATAGAACTGGTTCTATTTTTCAAGCGTGCGCGCTCGACCCGGTACAGTCTAGTTTACAGGCGCTAGGCAAATTACAGGCGCTAGGCAATATTATTGTATGTTGGTTCATTGAGTGCTAGGAAAATCTCATTTTGACATTTTTATTACTATCTATAGGCTTAGCACACTTGCTACTAACGGCCTAATTTAATTGGTAAGATCATAAACCATACCTATGTGTGTGTATGTGTGTATGTATATATATATATATATAAAACTGATATGTTAAAATACTTCAATATTATCAAAGTAGGCCTTACAAATAAGAATCGCCATTAGCGTGGAGAGAGGATGAGAAAACCACAACAATAAATCACTTGTTATAAACCACCCTCAGTTCACTGAGCCAAGATTCGGAGCCTCCTCGTCAACAACTATCGAGAGCTATCTACTAATCACGCGCTCGCTCGCCAGTCTGGCCGAACCCTTACTTTTAGATAGGAAGGGCTTACTCTGGTGTTGGAAATGTTCGTAAATTCCTAAAAGATTAAGGCCTAGACCTAAGGTATTATATTTCGCTCAGTTTTACAAAGGCTTATATAACCCGAACGGATAGTAAGACGCGGTACAAAAAAAAATGTTTTACCAACTTCCGATAAGTTTCATAGCCCATTCTAACAGTTTAAAGAGCGAGTAAACAAAATATTACACCCCCTTGTTCGCTCTCGATTACGCACTCAACTAGATTAATAACGGGGAGTTATCTGGCCGGGTTATCTGATCGGCCATCAAACGTGTTCAGGACTCATATAAAAATAGCACAGCCAAGTATCCTTTTGCTGATTACTTTATCTTAACCAAAAGGGTGCAACCTAAATGATATTTATTAATATAATTGCATGTAGGAATATTTAACCCGCATTTGAGAGTAGGGCTATATCGCACACGACTTACAAACATTAACAGCCAAGCACAGCTCACCTAAGGAAGGATTTTGTTAGAAGGCTTATCTGATAGCTACAAAAGCTACTAAAACTACCTTAATGTATTCATACGTTTGTCTTGTTATCTTATACTATTCCGTTTCATAGATAATATCAATACCTATGAAATAACACTAATTATAAAGATAAAATATTTTCATTGTTGACAGAGAAGAAATATGTTTTATAAAAGGTATTTCCTACTAGAATCCTTCTTTAGGTTGCCACTTAACACTTAGGACTTATGATGGATTAAATAACCAAGCTATTATATTTGTTAATTACTGTTATAGCCGCATATAAATCTCATATTCTTTAAATTGAAAAATGACACCTGGACACGGGAATAGAACCCTGGACCTTTGGCATAGAAGCCAATTCTCTCAACCCTGAGTTATTCAGGAGTCGATCGATATGAGTGAAGAGTGACCGTGAGCACGGGACGACTCCTGGATAGTTCAGTAGTAAGAGCATTTGCGTACTAAGCCAAAGGTCCTGGGCTCGATTCTCTCGTGTCCATAGGTTAATTTTTCCACTTAAATAAATTATGTCAATAAGATTAGTAAGTTTTTTACCGCCAGGGATTGAACTATATAGCCCTTTTGCAAGAACGAGGTTGCTTAAAGCAGTTGGAGTTGAGTATAAGGTACGTTGATTTAAAGCAAAGTAGATAGCGAATCAACGCACCGTCTTTTCCACCCCACTTTCTATTTATCTCAGTCTTGTTATTACAAACGGGCCTTAGGGCTGTTGTAGGTTTACTAAGCTAACTGTTCACGGAGACGGATTCCAATATTAGTTGAGCTCGATCGCTATCAAACTTTTGAACTGGAGCCTTAGGTTCAACCAATGCAAGTGGGCCCCTATACTCCATCTCCCGCTATCTCCCCTAAAGTCCCAAGTAATCCATCGTGTAATTGATCCGTCTGGGACCCCTTACACACGTCTTTGTGTCAGCCAGATTTTGGCTCAAGTGCGAGATTTAAACACTTTAAGTAACCCTATCTTCCTTACCGTGATGCGGGTCCTCTGTAACACCGGACTCTGGCCTCTTGGATACAAAGTCTCTTACGTGCGGAGCCGCTGAAGGTCTCCAAGGGCTACTGTTGTAGTCAATCAGCTGGGCACTTGAGTTCTTCTAGCAAGGCACACAGCTCGAAGGTCTACTGTTGTAGTCATCAGCTGGGCACTTGAGTTCTTCTAGCAAGGCACACAGCTCGGAGGCACCTTAAGTGTTGACAGGCTGATCGTCTCCAAGGGCTATTGTTGAATTAACCAGCTGAGCACTTGAGTTGTGCTAGAAAGGCACACTACTCGGAGGCATTCTTAAGTCCTCGTAGCACCAAATTAAAATGTCACAATATTCGCAACACCCGAGGCATTTCCGCATTTCTCTTTTTAATTTTTTCTTTTAATTTATTAGTTATTAATGGCTTGTTCCTCTTGAAAAAATAATGTGTTCTGAATCTCTGCCCGATGTCGCTGGCCTAGTCGAGGCATCCGATAAATAAGGAAATCGTTGCTTTCGATCATGGGCTGGGCGAAACAGCCATTAATTTGTTTTATGTTTCAGTCATATTGTGGTTTTCGCAGCGTAAGGTTGAATTCAGGGTTTCCAGGCACATGTCAAACCGGGAAAACAGGAAATTTCACAATAGACTTTAATATCACTGGAATATTTGTGAATATGGGATATTAGTAGGTAATTTGCATCGAAGAAAAAGTGAACAGAAGAATTAAGCACGCAGATTCTAATGAATGTCTTATCTCCCCTTCCTACACCGTCCCTTTATTTCTCTCCTTAAGACTTTGGATTGATTATTAACTGAATATATTTCCCCACTTAAGTAAAATCATCCTGTTCTAAACACCATTGGCATTACATCACAATAGTCAAATTGAGGAAAAATGGAATGTCATTCTTCTATTTTTGCAAAAAATTGTGATTTCTTTTGAAAATAGATAAATATGGAATGTTGCTTTGGTAAAATAGTGGCAACCCTGTTGACGAACCCGCAAAGTTAAAACCGCAGAGCTGTACCGCAGGCTTGGGGCAGTTATCAGTGAAGTGGTGTCCTAGAATAACTCCCGGCAGACAAACCGAACCCTCCCACCACAGATAACACGACCGTCCGTCCTTCTCACGAGCCAAACAAGCCTCACAAATCGGTCACGAGGCGCTGCCTGCCAGAGAGTTCCGTCTTCAACTGGTACTGTGAACATGGTGGCCGCAGGTTTCCGCGGCTTTTCCCAGCTAGGAGGGGATTGAGGTGCTGCTCTTTCATACTTTGATTTTGTTGGCCTTTTGTTCTTTTTTTCTTGATATACTCTTTTCCCCTTTTTCCTGTACTGAGTTTTCACGTTTGGTCAAATCAAAACTAAAATACCTAAGCAGATTTAAACTGGAAGGATCCCTTCTGTTCATTAATTCTCGAGGCATGTTCTGATGTTTCCAGAAAGGAAGCTCGAGAACGAATTAAAATATCAATCGACACTACTGGTTAAACCATGACTTTGGCCGTATATTAAATTCACGAAGTGTCGCAATTACTGAAATAATTATACCTGAAACACAACGAATTAATATACAAATAGACACGCTTTGGTGGCCGCATGGTCTGAGGCGCTACTCTCGCAATGGACTATTCTGCCGATGACAGGGAGATCCGAGGCTCAAATCTCGGTCGGGTCTACTGAGTGTGGTTTTTGCAATATAGTTTTCCACTTTCCCTTCACGCAAATGCGGGGAAAGAATAACATTAATAAATCACTAAAGTTGTTGGTGTTTTTGACACATTAGTGTACATAAGGCTGGGCGAATCTCACACCAACAAATAGCGTGTCATTTGTTTTCCTGAATGGAGATTTGGAGCATCTTTTAGATCCGGGCCAATATTTTTATTCAAGGGCCGCATTCAGAATTTAAATATAAGAATGAGTTGCCGAATAAACACGTCTTTTCGAGGGACTCGATTTGCTATGTAAAAAAGTATATAAACAATAGAGAAAAAGAAGATAACAAATAAAAATAAGCGATTCTCAAATAATACAGAACTTAATAAGACGAATACAATTTTTTCATATCTTTTATAATTCCTTTAACGTCATATGTGAATTTATTAGTCAAGATTCTTAAAACTGTTTGTAAATTTGTTCATCGGTGTGCTGAATAGAAACTGTACATACTTTAATGACAACATATATTTTAATTCTGGTATTTTTAGCTCTACTTTCCCGCCATAGATAGTTCTATCCAGTCCCCCTCATTACACCCTATCCTGAGATAGTTCTATCCAGTCCCCATCATTACACCCTATCCCTATCTTGAGCTAGTTCTATCCAGTCCCCCTCATTACACCCTATCCCTATATTGAGCTAGTTCTATCCAGTTCCCCTCATTACACCCTATCCCTATCTTGAGCTAGCGTCTAGGTCAATCTTCTGAACACGGTTCTAGATTATTTCATTTTTGCTGCATATATCCACCGTAATATACGAGATTTGATTATCCTAACACTGTCTTTAGTTGAGTAAAGTGTATAAACTCATCATTATGTAACCTCCTCCACTACCCAGTATTCTCATTCTATTTCGGACCAAACATTTTCCTAAAAATCTTGTTTTTGAAAACCCTAAATTTCTTTTTGTAAGAACTAGAAGCAAAAAATACTGTTTGACAAAACTAATATTTATGTTATTTTCTTGTTACAGGTAAGTTACGCCCTTCATCTGTCAATCCTCTCCGACTAGTTTCACGTGAGTACTTAACTGAGGTGCTGCATGCAGTGAATCTAAAACTACCCGCATCGGGGGACGTGGTGTTTAAGGTGTCACTCTCGCATGAAATTGTGTTGCTGGTTCGAATCCCGGTCGGGTGTGTTCCTGAGCAGATTCACCCTTCTCCCTTCTCAAAAATGCGAATTATTTTCCACTGATTTCTACCTTCTTCGTCTATGGTACCCCAATACCGTAAATTTAAAGGCGTATAGCCCTGACGGTTAGTAAGACACGGTTCTTAAGAAAATAAAAAGAATTAACGTGCAGGAAGTGAACTGTTTCCGTTCGTCTAAACTTCACAGTCCCGGTCCTTGGTCTGCGTGTCCACCGGTACCGGTGTCGAATTAAATAAAAACGCGGGACTATTTTTACAAACCGGATAGTTTATTGAGCGGTGAGTCCATCCAGCATAGGAGTGGTGGTAACTGACGGCTAACAGAACATTGTTATCACAAACATTGGGCAAAGTCACTCATTTGGAAATAATTATTATTTAGAAAAAAAACTATACTATCAATCAAAATTGTTACTAAACACTTCTATTAATACTGCCCTTGACTTTTTCATAACTAATTGAAATAAATAAAAAAAATATTAATAAAATCACGATATGTTCTGTTTCTTGGTTGTGGCAACAAGCGATATTATAGTACATGTGATAATAAATTTAAAAAGTATCCTCTATCTCAAGTAATTTTTTACAAGTCGGTAAATAACATTATTTTAAACGGTTGGTTGTTTTTAGACATATCGGTAATAAAGTAAGTATGAAATTTTAGAAAACTGTAATTATTACTATCGCAATAAAATTAGGTTTAATGTATCATAAGTAAATTAAATATAAGTGTAATGCAATAATTAAAATATTTATTTTCTTACAAGTTTTTTTATTTGACGTATTTACTATTAATTTTGATAAAAAAAATTACGTGAGACGGATTCTTACCGACCGCCCTTTCCCCCCTCCTCTTTTCTGTCGTAAAAAAATACTGA
>CABFWB010001474.1:75215-85353 GCA_902151455.1 Timema bartmani
CTCTTAGCGTAATTTAAGGACGGCCTCTAACTCTAAGTGAATGACTTTCCTGACGAATCTTGTTGTTTAGTGGTAGCCCGCCAGATATTCGGGGTGCTGATGGATGTCGGGGAGGGAGAGGGGTGGGGCCTGTGTTTGGTGATTTAACAGGTGCCCGGTCGGTAACTTTCATTCATCTCATCACCTGCCGCGCGGGACCGTTACAAACCACCGTCCCCCGTTTCTTCGGGGACACCTCCTCGTGTGTTTAGAAGACAGTCCCCCTTGGGTGTCTCCTTCTCACGTGTGTTGAAAGCTTAAAGAAGCCCCTCTCTTCCCAAAAAAAAGTATGTGGCTTGACCAGGGCGCATGAATTTGTTGCGTTAAGGAACTTGTCATGCTTTTTTAACATTTCAAAATTTGCAAGATTCTCTCGAACCACAGCCCTATTTAATTATTGCTTACCCGCTTCGGTGACCGCAGTAGCCTAAGGCGTCACTTTCCCAATAGTCTAGACCATGGGTCGGCAACCTACGGCACGAGTGCTAAGAGTGGCACGCAGAACTATTTTCACTCGCACCCTGGGCGATTTGAATACAAATAATATAAAACCTTTATTTTTAATTTATACCATTGATGTGAGTAATAATTTTAATAATAACGCGTTTTATGTTTAAATGATTCAATTGTTTTGTTTCAAAATTTCAAAATAATATTTTCAAAACTTAAATTTTGCTTAACACATTTCTAACTTTTGTATTTATCCTTATTTCTATTAAAATATGAAATATTCAAAAAACAGTTGTTATTTAATGTATTCGATTTAGAAACATGTTGTCACAATTAAATTTTACAATCATCATTTTAAATTTGTTTTCATAGTTGTACTAGTTAACTAGCTTAGCTTAGGTTGGCTGGCACGCTGAGTGACTCTGCAATATTACTTTGGCACAGCAATACTAAAAGGTTGCAGACCCCTGGTCTAGACTATTGATGATGGGGAGATCGGGGTTCACTTCCAATTGGGTGTAATAAAGGTTTTTTTTCTGAAGAATTTCACGCTCTCCCTCCACGCAAATGCGGGTACACTTCCTCTAAATCGAATTTTCCTAATACCTAACACATCAGAGCAATTAGTTTGTTGGCGTATAACGAACTGGTAGTAAGACGTGGTGCTAAACAAATAATAATAATAATAATAATAACACTAGTGGAGTTTTACATCTATAATGGCTGCAGATTAGTTACTCCCCATTAATTTCGAGCTTTCTGTCTTTAATTTTAAGTCAAAAGTATATTTTTCTCCCCCTTCACACCACGATTAGAAACTTAAAATGAACCCTCATCCCTCTCTCGCTTGTTATTTTTTTAGTAATTGAGTAGAAACTAACTAAAGAGGAATATTTTATCTACCGATATACAATCATTTTTATACTGATCATGGTTTCCATGCGTGCGTGCATACATACATACATACATACATACATACATACATACATACATACATACATACATACATACATACATACATACATACATACATACATACATACATACATACATGTATACATACATACATACACACATACACACATACAGTCCTCTTACGTAGTAGTAAAAAAACTGTTAATATAGCTCAAAAATAACTCCATACCTAATTAATCCTCTCTAACTTTCTCCACACTTCCCTATCCTTGCATACTCCCATCGCTTTAACAACATCCATACACCGAATCATACATTATCTTTTATTCTTAAAACTCTTAATGTTTCTCTTTTTCACACATTCGTCTACAACATTTAGCCACGTCTTGCGTGGCATACCTCTTCCTTTTGAGCCACACACTCTACCTTCATATATTTGCTCCATCACTCGATCAAAACTCATCCTCTAAACATGCCCAAACCAAAGTAAAATACCTCTTTCACAATGTCCTGTTCGATTCCCTTTCAAACCGCACTCTTTCAGCACCCACTCTGTCCTTATGAGTTTTTACACATACATTTTTTAGATATCTCATTCCAACCGCATTCACCTTGCTCTTGTGTTTCTCCTGACAAACCCACGCTTCACATCCTTAAAACAACGTTGGCGTTAAACACACTTTAATACACTGCCATTTTTGCCTCTTTCGATACTACTTCATTCTTTACAATAGTTCACATACATCCAACTACTCTCCGAAATGCGTTCACCCGTCTGTCGATTTCACTATCTCTCCTTCCATGTTGACAGAACATTCTGCCCAATATTAAATACGAGGGTAATCGTGTTTATGTTAAAAACTACTATTTTTCGCCGACATTACTGTCCCCCTGAGCTTGCTGGGATTCGAGCTAAAGTCTCCCATGGGGTGGGGGAACTAAGGAGGGTGGCTGACATTGTTTAAAAAGGACGACTCGCTGTTTGCTGCCGTCTTGGGGTGGCTATAATCAGTGCTAATGTTCTCGACCACGGCGTAAACCGATTAGTTGTCTTCATTCTTGTGATGTTCCTTTACTCCGTATCTCTCACCTGCTCGTCCTTGTGACGTCACGCCCGTTTGTGTTAGTGACGTTTCACGGCTCGCGTCTTCAGAGGGAGATTCCGGTGACAGATGCGTGCAACATGGTTGCTCTTTCTGAGGTGGTTTGAAAAAAAAACTTGTTCACGGTCCTTTTTCAACACTATTCAGAATGCTATTGCAGTCGCTGCACATTTCATACACTCGTCAGTATGCACATATCTGACAACTAGGTAAGTTACATCACGCATTCATACGTCAAGTCATGTTATCTGCAGCTGACTCTTGATAGATATTATCGATACCTATAAAATAACAATAACAGTATCGTAAAAGTGTATCAATGTTGGCCTCAAAGAAATATTTTCCGCCTTCGTGGCCAGATCCAGAGGTCCCGGGTTTGGTCCCCGGCACTTCCAGAATGTTTCTGTGAAGCAGTGGGCCTGGTGAGGGTAAATAAGGAGCTTCTTGAATAAATAAGTAGCAGATTACATCTAGAAAACTGAAATTAACGGCCGGAGGACTCTTTATACTGACCACATGACATCCCCTATCCACAGAAGTTTGCACTTTATTCGCCAACAGATGGTGGCCGTTCGTGTCAGTATGACTTGATTGCGGAATGATGCCATGTAGTTATTTTTTTTTCTTCAAAGGGCTTTTCCTATAAAAAAATGGACTACATAGAAACACTTTTTTGGGTTTTCTCCCGCATCTAACAACCCGTTAGGATTCTCCGCGATTTATCAACAGTAATGCGGTAGGGATGGAGGTAACGTTTTAAAGGAAGTGTACTCTCATTTGCTAGGAGGAAGATTGAGAAACTATTTATGGGTATGGGGAGCGACACCCTTTGCTCACCTGACCAGGATTCGAATACCGGTACCCTATCTTCTCGTCCTCGGCAAATCAGACTATATATAAGCCTTACATTTTGTCTGCATGCCCGCCGATGCAGTTGAAGAAACAGTTTGGCTTTAAAGATTGTCATAATTTAATCATGTTAAGGTCGCAATAGAATATACCGTATTTTGCATCTTTTATTTTATTGGACCTAATTATTCACTACATATCTACTTACAGACTCATGAAATCCAAAAATTGACAGGTTTTTACTAAATAAAACACTTTCGAAATGGGTAATTTAACTTTCATTACCAATCTTTTCCCACAACTTATTTTTAAAGTAAAATCTAAAGTGTGTTCGGGTTGTTAAGAATTAAGTGAAATATGAATCACGTGTAGGTTCACTTGTCAGACATCTTAGTTCAGTCGGTAGCGTGTCTGACTGCCGAGTTAAGGGTCCTAGGTTCGATTCCCCGTCATGGCCGAAAATGTTAGCATGGGGTAAAAATTGGGGTTCCTCTTTCACAGAATTATAAACCACTAGGAGACTGACCGTTGTGTTTGTTCTAGTTTTAAGTTAGTTTATAAGTCGTACTGATATAATAAGTTGGTTCGGAAAGAGCAGGTCAAGGTGGGAGTGTAGGGGACGCGAGAAAAGGGCAGTGTTTTTGCCGTTTTTATAGCAAAACATTCTTTTGGTCAAAATAAATAAAATATTGCTCCAGTACAAACATATAATTTAATTTTCTCCACATGATGATATCAACACTTGTTGAATATCTGTCATGAGCATGGCGGCCGGCATTCGATGAGAAACTTTTTTAATGAAGATAAGTTTTCATTAAATTCCATGACACCCTTGACAGATAAACAACTGTTGAGATTACTATTAGGTAGAAAATTAAGCTCTGGACTAGAGAATTATTTTATTTATTTTGGCCAAAATAATATTTTGTTATAAAACTACACTCCCACTTTAAATACCTCGAATATAAAATAATGTATTATTTCGCACTTCACTATGACTAATTAGACACTTCAATTATGTTAACTTAGTGTACAATTTTTGTAAAGGAAGCATCGCGCAAAGCTTAACTTCTAAATCAATATTTCATACAAATTCAATGTTGGTAAAGGGCACACAGTCTAAATATTAAACTCATTTAATCTGGTTTACCGGTGACTGAAAGCTCGGAGCTCGAACCCCGGCTGGGTGTGTTGAATTCATTATGTAAAGGAACAAATGCCTATAAAAAAATTGTCACAAGAAAATTTTCTTATTTTCAATTTAAGTCGGCCTGAGCCTCTTCGGTGACTGAATGGTCTAAGACGTCACCCTCGCAATTGACTGAACTGCCGGTGACGGGGAGTCCAATGCTCGAATCCCTGTTGGGTTTACTAAAGGTGATTTTCCACATTCCCTTCACGCAAATGTGGGTAAGCGCCCCTCTAAATCCAACCTTCTTCACCGCTAAAACATTAGCGAGTAAATATGAGTATAACCCTAACTGGTAGTAAGTCGCGGTCGACCTTTGTGGTCTTGGGGTGAAGAGCTCGCCTCAGCACCCGATGTTTGTGTGTTCAAACTCAGCCGAGCTCGACGGATTTTCCTTGAGTGATAAAAATCCTTAGCAGAACTTACTTCGGAGGATAAGTAAAGCCGTCGATCACATGTAATGTCCATTGTGACGGGGAAAAGAACACTGGAAAGTATGTGAAAATACCTTTCCGGCAAAATTGGGAGCCTCTTTCGCTCTCGCTCATAGAAATTCTCATGTGCTTAATTAATCAGTCGGTTCAGAAAGTGAACGGTTAAATACCTCAAATAATAATAACAATAATAATAAGACAATTTTCTATTAAAAAAAGTGTTTGCCTCTAATCCGGCCACTTTTAGTGACTACAACAGTACATTCGCGCAACGATTTCTTCTTAAGAGTCTGATATAAAAAAAAAGCCTCTAGGCGCGATGTAGTTGCCCTAGATCCACGCAGCCGGCGTGACGTCACCTTGAAGGGGTTCTTGCTGAACGAGGGGGGTACAGGGGTTCGTGCCAGGTGAAAGGACCCTACACCCCTGCGACGCACCGTAACGTGTGTGTGTGTGTCTTCTGCAGCTGACGACACACGTGATACACTCGCAACAGGTACGCCTCACCCCCACCCCCACCCCATTCTCTTCAGTAACCATGCGCGTCACAGTTTTGTCGGAACCGGCAAGTGGACATCTTCTTTAAAAAAATTTTTTTTTTGGCACATCGTTTTCTGACGCCCGTCCGTGATGTCCGCATTTGGCACGTGTGTCAACTTGGCCAACCAGCGTTTAGCCACCAGGTTTTTGAAAAACCCCATCCGTAGCTATAGTTCATATTATTTCTTTTATCCGATGGTTAACTTGATATAAACCTAGCCACCCTTAGCACATCGTTAGTGAGTGACCCGCTTCAGTGGCTCAATGGTCTAAGGCGTCACTCTCGTGTTTGACTGGCCGGCTGTTTGACGGGGAGGTCAGGGTTTGAATCCCGGTCGGGTGTATTAAGGGGAGTTTTTCTTAATTGCTTTCCCCCCCTCTCCTTCCACACGAATGCTGGTAGCTTATACTACCTCTAAATGCTTCCTTCCTCGTGCCAACCCCCATTAGAGTATTTATCACGTGTGCGTATGACCTGAACAGGTAGTGAGACGTGGTGATAACAGTTAGATAAGTGCCAACAAAATTACAGACCTGACGTGGCACAAACGATGGTCATTTTCAAAAACTGGGTGAGCTCTAGGTCAGGTGGCCAAGTTGACCCGCGTCATTTGACCACACTAACCGGGGTAGTTATGAGTGAGGTGTGATTTAGTGGAAGTGATCCCGAATTTGCAAGGAGGAAGAATAAGAAATGTTTCAATAAATAAAATAACTTTATTACATCCGGCCGGGATTCGAACACTGACCTCCCCGTCACCAGTGGATCAGATCAGATGAGCTTGACGTTTAATCAGCGTGTCCACTGTTGCGGGAATTTATTAATAATAACAATAATACATTAAAACTTTGTGATTATACAACGTATAATGAGATTGCCATTTATATTGGCAGGTACGGTCTAATTTTCAAAGGAAGGGTCTTTTACGAAAACTAGAGAAGTTATTATAATATCGAAGTAAGTTACTATATGTTTATTAACATGGCTGGTGTATAGCAGACCCGATGTTAGTGACACATTCAACCAACGAGCGCTATAACCGGAATCGCTATTATTGCTTTATGTAACTCATTTGATAAAGTTTCTGATATTAACGTCCTCTAGAGAAATTTGTTTTCGTTTCATTTAAATAGCTGACATTTTGTTCTCCAGGAATAAACAGGGTGTCCAGCGACCTGGAAAACCTGGAAAACAGGGAAAAGTCAGGGAATTTGCTTGGTCAGGGAAAAGTCATGGAAAAGTCAGGGAATATGATCAAATTTCTGGAATTTTCACATAGTCACTAAAATAATAGGCCTACGCTACTTTCATTTACAATAAAATAACTTTCAAAAACTTTTTTTTTTCACTGTGAATTTATTTTAGTACAGTTGTCCATCTTGAATATACTAATATTAATTCTCAAAGTCGGCATGGGACTTTCATCTAATCTTTCCACCACTTTATTGTCTTTACCCAAAATTGAGTCATTAGTTCATTAACCCGTGTAAGACGATCTTTTAATGTCTCAATGGATTTAACTCAAATCTAACTTGGAACGCACGACCCAACAACCCATTGCTTTAGGCTGACATCCTTTAGCCCCTTCATAGAGTGTTACAATTTCAAAATGTGTGTCTAAAAATAGTATTAAATTAAGTTGAGATCTTGAGATCTTAATACAATAATGTTTATAGTATAGTGACTGGAAAAGTTGGAAATTTGCTCAGGAAAACCTGGAAAAGTCAGGGAATTTTAAGATAAAATTTTGCTGGACACCCTGAATAAAACATATTAAAAATTTCCAAAACGAAACATTATCCGGTAAAAATTAAAGGATATATTTTTTTTAATTTGAGGTATCCAACTTTTACTTTTTTTTTTAACCGACTGATTATATCATAACACGATTTATAAACCAACTTAAATTTAGAACACAGATAACACCCAGAACGCGGCCGTTATAATCCATCGCTGTGAATGGGGAAGCACACATTTCACCAATGCCATGCCAGGAATCGAACCCGGGACTCTTAGCTCAGTAGGAAAACACGCCACTCGGAAGTAAACTCTCAAATCTACTCGGTGATACGTTGCGTGGCTGGCCTCTGAAATCCTTCGCGTAACCCAGCAGGGTTTCTACAATCCGGGAAAACTGGAATCGGCCGGGAATTTGAAGTGGTCGGAAAAAAACGGGAATAAATCGGGAATTTGACAAATTACAACAACAACAACAACAACAACAACAAAAATCCGGGAAAATGTTGTTTTACTCAAAATATGAAACATATTAATCATTAAATCAGTCATTTACAATGTGATTAGAACTGTCTTTTTTTTTTGTTAATAATATTCTAATTCCTAATAGACTATGTTATTACAAATTTTAAAATAGGTTTATTTAAATTTTATTATTATTCATAAAAAAACACGGTGGGAAGGGGTGAGAGAAGGGTGTGACATACTTTTGAGTCGGGAATTTTAGGAAATGATCAGGGGAAAGTCGGGGATTTCATTGGTCAAGTTGGGTAGACACCATGCCGAGGGAGTCCGCTAACCACAGTCTACCTGGATCCTCACGATACGTCCCCAAGAGGTCAATTTGAGATGAGGACGCGCGCGCTCCCTCTAACGGAACTTTCCCCTCCCAGCAACCGGCGGAAATACCGCGGATCTTGTTGGATACGAGGCAAGAACAACGGAGACAAAATAAAGACGACATGACACACTGAAGTAGGAAAAGGAGGATGGGGGGAAAAAACAACCTTGCCAGGGAAACGTGGCTGCATGAATGAATGGCCGATCTGTCGACGTCTTCACAAATCTCACGTTTTATTTTTGTTACTTTTTTTTATTTTTGTTCCTTTTTTTCCCCTTCGTGTGTGTTAGTATTTTAATGTAAACTTGTATGAGCGTGGAGAGCGTGACCCCGCGAGAGTGTCACATCGTGCTAAAAGGACACATGTGTACCAAATATGAGTTTGGTGACGTCACTGTTCGCCGCTAATTGAGGATGATTTGAGAAAAATATTTAGATTTGTGGGGTTTTAACAATGATTATAGTTAGTTTCACAAAATGACCACACTTGATTACAGGGTTGAAAAAAACCAGTTGGGTTATATTGGACATTTTTGGGGTTTTATTGGTTTTTTTGTGGTTTAGTTAAAGATATTATGTATGTTATCTGATTAAGCCAATAATTCAAATATATTAATTAATATTCGGGATACAGAGAAACATATTTTAATTTAAATATAGTAAGGAAAGGAGTAATAAGAGACATAATAAAGGAAAACAATAATGCAATTCTTAAGAATTAATAGCCAGAGATATTATTTATGATTATTAGTGGGAATTACTCCATCTAGATATCATATTCTGAAAATTGAAAAATGACACCTGGACACGAGAATCGAACCCGGGACCTCTGGCTTAGTACGCCAATGCTCTAACCACTGAGCTATCCAGGATTCGTCCCGTGCCTAGGGTCATTCTTCACTCAAGCTAGACTCTGCCTTAAAATATGAGTGAAGAATGACCCTGGGCACGAGACGAATCCTGGATAGCAGTGGTTAGAGAATTGGCGGACTAAGCCAGAGGTCCCGGGTTCGATTTCCGTGTCCAGGTGTCATTTTTCAATTTTCAGAAAATGTAATTCTTGTTAACAATACAGTATAAGATAGCAGGTTGACAAAAAAAGACTTTGTGTAGAAGGAACAGAAAGAGGGGGGAGGGAGACTATGCATCAAATTACTACTGGCAAGCCAGCTGCAGAATTGATTTGTTGCTTTCTTTAGTTAAAGATAAAAGGTAAGGACTTTTGCTATCTCATTTGCTTTTTTGACAAAGTATTATTTCTATGGCCTTGCATTAATACATTGTAAGTATCTTAAAATAATATTATCACAAGTGATTTGCTAATTGAACATATTAAAACATATTTTATAGTTTAGTCTATTGTATAAAACCTGTAAATTTCAAAAACTTGTGTATCACACCAAATACAAATCAACGTATTATTATTATTATTATTATTATTATTATTATTATTATTATTATTATTATTATTATTATTATTATTGAGTTTGAACCAAAAGGTTTTCAACAGAATGACTAACCATTTTCAAAAATTAGACTATTGATTTGTATCACAAATATAATAAATGATTTTTTTGGGTAGGGGGGGAGTTTGTGTTTTTATTAATAAAACCCAGGTGGCTTTTTTTGGGCTGGGTCAAATCATAACAACCCTGACTTGATATAATTTTTGAGATAACTGTATGGTTACAACTAAGGAACAACGTTATCATTTTTTGTGGACAATTTTCCCTTATATATAAGACACAGTTGACAACGCTGGTTCGTTCCAGCAGCCCCTTCTTATCCCGAGACACCACCTTCAGACATGACAGAAAGCGAGGAGATAGAAGATATGTATTTCCTCCCTCAGAGGTGACATTCGGTGTAGGAGAGCTGTGAAATGTGATGCTGTAAAAGACTTGAGACGATCAGGTGGACGGACAGGGTGACAAATGAAGAACGGGTTAGGAAAGAACCGTTTTGGATGTGATTCTTCGATACAAAGCAAACTGGATCCGACACATCCACTGTCTTCTGCACGACGTCAAGGAAGGAGGA
>CABFWB010001474.1:102963-113202 GCA_902151455.1 Timema bartmani
AAAAAAATATTTAGAAAAAATTGTTTGGGTATTCTTTCTCCCCCTTCTTTTAATCGTAAATATTTATGTAGGCCTATAGGTAATGAAAGTGTCAGAAAATATGGTTTACATAATTCGGTTACCGCTTTGGAATCTAAAACTTTGAGAAATTTGGTAACTAAAATAGTTTCTGTTTAAACATAACATATTTTTTACTTTTCCCAAAAACAATGATTTTTGGTGAGATGCTTGGAATTTTTTTTCTCTCTCACATAATAACTGACTTAATTGAAGACAGCTGGAATCGCGGTTCTGCTTCTCCTTTCAATCTGTTGTAATATTTAGTTTGGTTGAAGTGTATATAGAGAAGAGCCAGATTGTTAACTCTCTAAAAAAGAGTGCAGAGTGATATAGACCCGCCTCGGTGGCGTAGTTGACTAACGCGCCAGATTCGTGTTGAGCTAGACTGCCGAGGGCGGGGAGATCGAGGTTTGAATCTCAGTCGGGTGAACTGGGGGTAATTTTTCCTACATGTTTTTCCACTCTCCCTCCACGAAAATGCGGGTTCACTTTCTCTAAATGCAACCTTTCCAATTCCTAGTCCATTAGTGTAATTAGTACTTAAGCGTAGTATAACCCGAACGGTGCTAAAAAATAATAATAGATAGCAAACCGGCCTACACTAGAGGACAAAGTGGTAATCACTGCTTCGGTGTTCGCATGGTCTAACGCGCTACTCTCGCATTAGGTTATAGACTGCTGATGACGGGGGGATTGAGGTTCGAATCTCGGCTAGGTGTATTGAGGAATATTTTCCAGAATGTTTTTTTTTTCCACGTAAATGCGGGTATATTTCCTATAAACCTTCCTAATCCTTAAAACCATGAGCGTAATACACAAGCGTGTAACCCGAACGAGTAGCAAGACGCGGTGACGAACAACCCCCACCGTCAAACTGTTGCGGATCCCACGAACAAACATTGGGCGCTAGTGCTCCACATATGTTTTCTCAGACTGTCCCGGTGCGCATCGTAACAGTTTAACATTAGGTGAAGAGGGGGTGAGGGGGCGTTGCTCGCATAATGCGCGGGTATTATTATTATTATTGTTATTATTATGCTCGCTACGACCCGAGCATAGCAAAACAAGTCGGTGCGGGCTAAATCCCGGGACCCCTCAAGTCTCGTACATTTCATGCTAATCTGCACGGCCGTGGGTCGTTGGTTCGGTGCCACAGGGGGACAAGGGACTTCTCCACTGATCGACCCTCTCTCCCTCCCTTCATCCTACATCCCCTCCCCCCCCGCGGTTATATCGCGTGAGGGTGGCTATTAAAGTCTTTAATTTAGGTCGATACCCGCGGTCATTAAGGGACTCTAGTTTGAGCCCATAACGGCACTTGGAAGGTTTTGTTTTGACTATTTTGTTTTATGATTTCAGCCTCTCGTAGTTAAATAAGTACAGTAATTTATATGTAGAGTCCGATTTTTATACAAAGATACTTTTAGAAAATACAAACTTTTTTCAACCAACATTTATAAAATAATACTACAGTATCGGTGATATTTTATAGGTATTGATAGTATATCAAAATAGGCTGCCGCAGAGCACTTGTCTTGACGTATGAATACGTGAAATTAGATCTAGTGACTGTTCTAGTTGTTCCTATGAAAATGGGACTGTAGTTCGGTGAGACAGTGCTCAGCTGTTATGTTCATCTCTAGGATTCGGTTCGAATCTCCTTGGGGTGCAGTGGGAATAAATCTCGATATTGAGATTTTCGATCTTGTTATTCTATTCTTTACTCTTGCATATTTATGTTTTCTCTCTTGCGGGCCGCGCCGCCCGTCTGGGCTATCCACATATTTATATTAATGGAACAGGAATCCATAGTAATAAAAGGAAGTGTTTGTCTGTGTGTGTTTGTTTGTGTGCGATGCCCAGCCAAATCTACGGCACGCAGAGATATTAAATTTTTAACATAGGTGTACGGGAGAGGGTCCGAATGCACCTCGAAGCCGGAGTTCTAAAATTTTAATTAACTTTTTAACTAGGCTATTTTTAACAAAATACCACGGGCAATTACGTGTGGGATTGCTAGTTATGAATAATTTAAGAGGTAAGTGTTCCCTCATTTGCTTGAAGGTAGATAATTAAACCATTTGGATGGGAAAAAACATCAATTCATCCGACCATATTTGAATCCCATCACGGGCAAAAAAAAAGACTAGGTCCTTGTCAGAATAGTCTGCGTCCTACACACTTGTGCACTTACTTGCACACTTTAATCAAACTCGTACAGCTAGAGCTTCCTGGTGGCTAGTTCTATAACACGTGTTTCCATGGAAAAGAGATTAAATTTTGATAGTGTTTTGTCTATAGTGCACTCTATAATGGTAAAAATGTCGACCTGGGTGCTCTTGAGGTAAAGTGCTCGCCTCAGAACACGATGTCCGTATGGTTCAAACCCAGCCAAGGTCCATAGATCTTTCTTGAGCGATGGTAGAAATCCTTAACATAACTTCCTTCGGAGGGGAAGTAAAGCCGTTGGTCTCAGGTCGATTGTGGCATGTGAAATAACCCTGAAAGGTATGTGAAAATACCTTCCTGCCAAAAATGGTATACTCCATTCACGGTAGGAATTACTCTCTGAAAGGTCTTTTTTCCTACCAAAATCCTACTATATAATAGCTTTCTAGGTAGGGAAAAAGACCTTTCAGAAAACAATTCCTACGCTGAACAGACTTTAGGCGCTCTTGCTCATAGAAATTTTCGTGTGTTGATGTAATCAGTTGTTTCAGAAAATGGACGTTAAATACCTCAAATAAATATAGTGGTAATATTGAACTAATTTAACCAATTTACATATCTATACGAACAAAGAACAAAACATAATTAGTTTTATTCAACAATTTGTGTATATTTTATTATATTTCCACATTCATTTGATAAAAAAGCGTTGTTTTAACTCTAATGTGCAGGGAAGTGCGCTGTGAAAGATCCACCAGCACACTCAAAAAATAATTCAGACAACACCAAAAATTATTTCCGCCCTCTAAGTCAAGGTCAATTCAACTTTCAAATGCACTTTGTTTCTATATTTCTTCATTTAAAAAGTTTCGGAATAAATCAAATAACTATCCAGTAGAAACACAGAGTTTAATTTTCTTCACATGGTGATATCAACAGTTGTTGAATATCTGTCCTGAACATTGCAGCATTAGATGACAGACTTTTTAAAGGAAGAGAAAAAGTTGTCATTAAATTCTAGAACACCTTTGATAGATATTCAACAACTGTTGATATCACCGTGTGAAGAATATTAATCTCTATGGTTATACTGGAAACATTATTTGATTTATTTTGACCAAAAAATTGTTTTGCCATAAAAACTGCAAGAACATTTCCCTTAACTCTTGTTCCCACCTCCAGTTCTAAATTAACGCGCTCTTGACTGAGCGCGTGTGATGGCAGGCGTGGTGAGTGTGAGATAGGCCGCTGTTGTCTCGAGGAGAGCCCATCTCTCGCGCTGTGTGTGTAGGATCTGTGAGAACCGTGTCAGCTGCCGACAGACATAACCCCACCGCTGAAATGAACTGAAAGCAGTTGACTTTCTTCACAACACTGATTACTGCATACTTAACCGCATGCATTGCTCATCGACTCTCGACGGTATTAAAACGCGCCGTCGTTGTTATTCAACTTTACGACCGCAAATTATTAGTTGTTTGTACCTTTTGTCAAAATGTCTTCCTGACAAATACCTCTCTTGGCTGGGGGATCCCGCTGCGTGTCGGGGGTTCGATAACGAACCCTGGCGCACTCTGGCTACTTTTACATCATTTCTTATCCGCGTTGGTGGTCACGTGGACTTAGACGTCAGGATCGTTTGGTTTGTGTTCGCCGGTACCGTAGAGGTCAGGAATTAGAATACACGTTGCCTAAGTCGGGGTTGCCACGCACCCGGAAAACTCAAGGTTTTTTTTTGTGTGTGTCTGAAAAACAGGGAAAATACAAAATTGACGACAAATTAATATATGGTCTTGCAGATCATATTGTTTGGCGAATGGACACATGAGAGTATATCTGGTAAGCTTTGCTCACTGTCACTTAACACGTACCCACCACTCCGGTGGCGATGAAGCATTACATATATTTTCTGTTAACTTTAGCAGGATTTATGAGTTCTAATAAAGGACGTACTGGAGCGTCACTTGGTCCCTCTTTCTAAAATAAGGATACAGTAAATATTGTGTTTTTTAGTATTTCTGATCCTTAACTAGCAGCAAAGAACAGGACCAATTATAAAAGATCTCCACAAACCGCGTTGCAATTTATTAAAAGTGACAATGAAAGCGACCTTGGCCGATTTCTGTCTAGGAATGTAAATCGTCCAAAGGGGAGACGGGGTGAGGGCTGCAAGAAGCCCTCGCGGCATCCATTGGGAAAACACTCGTGATCATATCATCACACAGAGTGGACGTGTCTTAAATACTCGCGCAGTCGGCAAAGAGTTGGAGATGAACTAGTCACTCTAACACAAATTACACTATTTATTATTTCAATACTAACCCAAGTGTGCAATAAATTGATTTTAAATATTAATTGGTGCTATTTCATTCAAGTTATCTTCCATTTAAATCAAACCCAGTCCAATCGTTGTTGAGGAACGTGACACTACCTGGCGTCCGAACACAATGTACTTAAATATTTAAATATAGCACCGTATATTAACCCGGTCAGGATCCGAACCAAGGACACCGGGACGGATACGACCACGTGCCGTTAGAGCAAATGGACTATATCTGAGCAGTTTCTTGGAGGCGACCGCTACCATCACCACCACCACCAACCACAATGCTCCTAGAGCAGTCTGGTCTTAGTCGCGTCGCCGAGCAGACTTGTGTTTTACCATACTTTTAATTTTGTTTCGTGTTTGATTGTGACCTGGGTTGAAAACTATGAAAGGTTTATATCCCCAGAAGAACGTGAAGGTTTTATTGAACAGGTGGAAAAGTACCCCTCAATTCTCGATACAGTATACCGGGCCCAAGTCTAACTTGGTGTTATAGTAGGAAAACAAAATCGCGCGACCGTCACTTACCATTTGAACGACTGCTGTCTAGGGAGTCTTCCCTTTTTGAAACATTAGGTTGCGTAACGACTGCATACATTCCCCTATGAAGCTCAACAATTCGTGTTTAAAACATCATGCACATGACTTTACACTAGTCATTAAATATTCTTCTTTACTTGAAACTAAGGCTGGCATCGCACCGGATCAGACAAGACTGACTCAGTCAGCTTAGGTAGAAGAAAAACTGTCTCGAACAGAGTCAAAATACGCTAAATACATTGGATCAAATCAGGCGCCGCACACTGCATTAGTCATCATGTCTGAGACAGCTTTGGTGTTGATTAGTCACAAAACATGACAATCCCTTGCGCTTCGTTTTGTCTGAACGGATTATCAGACAAACTTCTGGCCATTCCCCAGCCAGCTCAACTGACATCCAACCCGCTGTAGTGGCTGCGTGTTCTAAAGCACTACTCTTGCAATATACTGGAATGCCGATGACGAGGAGATCGAGGTTTGAATCTCGGTCGGGTGTACTGAGGTTTTTTTCAAAAGATTATCCACTCTCCTTCCACGCAAATGCGGGTATACCTCCCTAATCACTAAAACCATTAGCGTAGTTAGTAAATAAGCATATAACCCGAACGGTTAGTAAGACATGGTGCTAAAAACAACTGACATCCACCCCACGTGGTATTGTTTACACCGAGTTGAAGTCGTTGCCGTGTTTTACTAGCATTCGTGTGGTTTTTAGTGAATAGTTTGTGTATTATAGTGGAATTAGACGCTGAAAAACTGGTGGTGATGGTGGCAGAGCAAAGACAGGCCATTCTGTTTATAACTATAATGAACCCTACTTCTACTCCTGTTTTCTTCTAACGTAAAAAATAAATAATTTCAACCGCAAATTGCTTCCTCCTCATCCCATTGCATATCGGATTTTACAGAGAAGCCATATTCAAGGAGGTCTGACTTTGGCTTTTTGTTTCAGACAAAATGAATTATCTGATGTGCAGCCAATCCCACTCCGTCCGTGACAAAATGTCTTTATGTAACAATTTTTGGCTAAGGCAGTCTTTTTTGATTCAGTGTGATGACGGTATCATTTGTCTGTGAAAATTGGAATTCTTTATAAAATAGTTGGAAAACACCGGCCATTTGGTGTAATGGCCGTCCGGATCCACCTCTCCCCTCTGTGACCTGTGAAGTTAATGAAACCCTTATGTCCGGGGGGTCAACATATTATAAGTACAGGGGGGGTACCGATTAGTAACTTGGAACATAACACTTTAATTGAAAAGTAAATATTCACTAGCTAAATAAAAGCAAACCACATACTACACTTTTTCACTTTTGTAAGATAATGTCTCTCAGGTGAGCTCTAGTGGACGTCAGAAAAAACTCAGCACGTCGTCCATCACTTTTCTCAGCGTTGATTGTCTAATTGTTTCCGTTCCACCCTGTATAAAAACTTAAATAAGGTGATTTTTTAAATTATTACTATCCATTTTCTATGCCACTAGCCAAATACAATCTAATTATTGTTGTAATATCCACCTACAAGATGCATCCTTTAAACCAAAGGTCTTCAACCTTTTTATGTCCAAGGGCACCTGCAAGGAAGGCCGTTCGCTACCTGAAGCTTGTTTGGTGACGGCCTACTGACTCAAGGAGATCATATTTTGTATCTGCCTTCTAGTAAATTCGAGTTTAAAGTGAGTCGTTTAAGAAACGCTCATTTGGTTGCGCGTTTATTCACTGGGGGACCGCACCTAGCGATCCTAACGTTGAAGTAGTAAAGCCTCGAAAAGGAGCGCAACCCGTTTAACCTAGGCGTTGTTTATCTGTTCTTTCCTTGTCTGTGTCCAAGGACCACCGTTTCTGTCTCTTGTTGACTCGCGACACTGTACCGATAATATTAGGATTGAATACATATTAAAATATTCTTATTAGCTCATTATTATACACTTTTACTCACACTAGGGACTAGGATTTCTCGTGAAGTATGTTTTCTCTTGTTTCACAGCAGGAGGTAACGCGATTTGTCTCGTCTACTAGAGTTGTAATTTGCAGGTTTAAAGAACAATATACTTCGTATTAAAACTCAATACTTTTCTTCGCGCAAAAAGCAAAAATCGTTTATAAAATACGTATTTATTTTATTAGTTGATTATGTAAAATATATTTCTGTTTTTTTTCTCTCTCTCTTTGAATGATTTTATATTTTTTATGAGTCAGTGGGCCGCACAAATTGCTGCCGAGGGTTGAGGACCGTTGCTTTAAACGCTTCTCTTGTAGCACTAACTCGATCAACATTTCAAATGGTGTTGGGAAACAAAGAGCGGTTTCTTGGAACGAAACGAGTTAGTGGGCCAGAGAAAAAGAGTCAAATATTGGTGTTATTAACTGTTAAGATTGTGATTAATTAATATAAACCCTTCTATCCATATCTTTCAATATCTTGCCTCAAATTTCTAGTGGATCCCCCAAGAAAAAATAGCTTTATACGCCCTTGCGGGTCTACAAGGGATTTCATTTTGAATTACACTGGGATGAACTGAAAAATACTTGGGGATTTGTTGAGAAGCACTTAGATCTCCTCGGAACCGCTTCGGTGGCCGCATGGTCTAAGGCGCTACTCTCGCAGTAGTTTAGACTGCCGATAACGGGGAGATCGGGACTCGAATCCCGTTTGGGTGTACTGTAGGTGGTTTTCCACTCTCCCTCCACGTAAATGTGGGCACACTTTTTCTAAATCTAACAATACTAATACTAACGCACTAGCATAATCAGTTTATATACGTATATTCCTAATGAGTAGTAAGACGCGATAACTATAAAAAAAAAAGGTTCTTCTTGGATGTAAACCACTGCAGGGTTCGAAGCGGGGTCACCAGGACCTTACCACTCGGTCACGGTCTCGCAATGTTGAGGTCCCGAGCTCGCTGTAGTATTGTGTTACGAGCAAGGGTGTCGAGGGAAGGGGGGAGGTTGTTGGAGCACCTGGCGCGCTACTGGGACCGACAGCTGTTCGGCCCGCGGTGTTGCCACGTCTCACAAGGTCACTGACTGGGGCCCGGGTTTGCTTCCCGGCCACTACAATTCTGGAGCTCTAATGTCTACATGTGATGAGGTGAGGGGGAAGAAAGGCAAGGGGGGAAAGTTAAGAAAATCGTTACGTTATTTATGGAGCCCTAATAGACTCGCCGCCACAGCACAGTATTATCTGACCTTTTTCTGGCTTCACCCATTTTCTCCCCCACCCTTTTCCATCCACACACGGCTAAGTTTCTGTATAATACAATTTTCATAGGGAAGACCCTTCCTTATCCGACAGCTAAGAACGTTACTAGATCTACTTTCACGTATCCATACGTCAAATCATGGTATCCGGAGCTGAAACCGACCCTAAGGTGTAGTGGTAAGTACACCTGGCTACGAGCCTGAGGGTCCCGGGTCCGACTCCCGGCCGGTATCTTGGGTATTTCTCCCGAAAGAGAACAGTAGTACCGGGTAATCTTTCACCAAACTGGGCTACGAATGATGTAGCCCAGACGTGCGATGTATATTATCAGGATCTGTCATTGTTGATAAATATTCTCTATCCATATACAATAACACTACTAATATTGTTATTATTGTTCGCTGCATAAAACAAACCACAAGATGTTTCCAAAAGTTTCTTTTCTGGAGGAATTTTCCTATAGTTGACTCGACCGCGCGTTCAAGTCTCTTGGCAGCGAATGACCTGCCGCCTAGCGGAATATTTCTCTGTTGGATTTCCCTCCTTGAGGCTCATTGGCTTATTACTGGTGCTGTGGTACTGTAGACCGCGATCTGCTGTGGGCTCGCGACCCGCGCATGACTATCGGTACCTCCTGTCCCGATGTCTTGGCCCCTAAAGGGGGAGGGAGCTTTACACTTAAAAAAGTTAACAACAAAGTTTGTAAATTATTTTAGCTAGCACACCCTATTAAATTTTTCAATAAATAAAATATATTTTGCAACAAAAATTAATAACCATCCTAATTTTCCGCATATGGTTAATTTGCGGTAACTTTGTTGGCTTTTCCCGACATTTTGAAAGTTACTAAGAATGGTTCCGGCCCCTTTGACAAGTGGTTTAAGTTTTAGGTTCATTTGGCTTATAAAAAGCTTGTTATCGTGAATGTACAATAGCTGAAAAATAAGCATGTGATACATTGAATATCATCTCTGAGGTAACTAGATAGCTACTTTTGGGAACCAGCGTTGCCATTCTCTTGTTTCCGAGTGGTAAATCTTCGCGCAAATATATGACACATTTTGCAACGCTGGTTAGTCGAGGCTGCCGGTTGCTCCTTCTTACCCCAGCACGCCACCCACCTCCCGATATAACTGAAAGCGGAGAGATTTTGCAACAGTTAACTGAGAGAGAGCCAAGATAAAGTTGTTCTCCATAAGATGTGCAGTTTCCTCTAGTCTAGTTAATTGAACTACCGAATTTGACTCCGCCTATACCTAACAACTTTACTTTTCACTCCAGCTACAACTAGAGTCCCCGGCAACTATTAGGACAAATATGGAATTTATTTTAAAACTAGCCCGCTTAGGTGGCCACGTGGTCTAAGGCGCTACTCTCGCAGTAGACTAGACTGGCGCTGACGGGGAGATCAAGGATCGAATCTTGGTCGGGTCTACTGAGGTTGGTTTATCCGCTCTCCCTCCACGCAAATGTGGATACACTTCCTATAAATTCAAACTTCCTCATCCCTAAAACCACTAGCGTAATTAGTACAAAAGCGTATAAGCGTGTATACACACACACACGCGCGCGCGCACGCTTGAACAAGAAAACGCATTGGGGTGGTATTTTCATTATTCTTCACATAAAAACATCAAAATCGTGATAACTGAAATATTTGTTTCATTTTTAAAATATTATTTTCATATTTTGTTGTATTTAAACAATATTTTAAAATGGTTTTACTAGACTCATTTTTACTGTTTTCTAATGAAGAGGTCAGCCATCTTAACTCATTTTAGCTCAGTAGGTAGCGTATCTGTCCCGGGTCCCAGGTTAGATTTCTGGCATGGCCGAAAAAAATCATCGGTGAAATGTGGGTTTACCCTTTCACAGTGACGAATTAACGGCCCGGGACTGTATGTTGTCCCTGTCCTAGTATTAAGTTTAATATAGGACA
>CABFWB010001474.1:122772-134587 GCA_902151455.1 Timema bartmani
CTGTACTATTTTCCTTAAACTTGACAGTGGTAGTGTATGTAACCCCCCCCCCTTACCCGCCCTTAGCCGGTACAACCAAGGATCCTCGGAACGATTTGTTTGACTGACAGAGCCAATTAGGAGGCAGGGGAATTCAATCTCGGCCGGGGGTGTTCTCACTAACCCCCCTAGGCTCCTTGTTCGAGTCTTGGGTCGACCAGTGCTGCTCAGGAGAGCATCTCGCGAACTATATAGGGAGTCGAACAAACTCTCAACGCAGATCTATGTATCACGCACACGCCTGGGAAACAGAAAAACAAAAACGGACATTTTCATTACACTAATGAGATAGGAATGAAGAAAATCTAATTTATAAGAAGTGTATCCGCATTTGTGTGGAGGGAAGTGGGAAAACCAGACCGAGATTTGAACCTCGATCTCACCATCATCGGCAGTAAACACTCAGAGAGTGATGCGTTAGACCACGTGGCTATCGAAGCGGGTACTAATTAAATTTAAACAATTTTAATAGATCAGCTGTTGATCCCACACTCCTCTAATACTGTTTTCCAGTTCGTAAATTAACTAATTAATACAATCAAATAATGTGAGCTTCACACACACTCAAATATACATATGGTGAAGCTACTTTTTACATACATATTCAATTTTAACAGGTAACATTTTCATTTATTTATTATTGACTTAATTTATAATTACAAAAATAATTAATTAACTGAAATAATTGGAAGTAAACGATTAAAAATAGTACTCCTATGTTTTGCGTATTACTATATTAGTTTATTTTTGAATTAAACATCAGAATGATGTATTTAACACATTTTATTTTCTCCCTACCAAGGGACAAAAAGCGTACATCGACCGTTAAAACCATCCCTGGGCAAATTGCGGCCTGGAAGGCTTAGCTATCTATCCACGAAAACAAAATTAGTGCTAAAAGTACCAGAATTAAAATAAATAATCTTAGGGAAGTATATACTGTTTTTATCCAATACAAATCAACGAGATAACTTCAACTTGAGATGATATACCTGCAGTCAAGGCCGTAGTCAGAGGGGGGTTCTGCTACGATAAAAATCACTTCAGATAGCTTCTAGAGGTGTTTAAATATTTATAATTTCCCCTAGCCTCCGGTGGTTAGGGAGCTGTGCTACCATAAAAAAAAACACTTCAGATATATTCTAGAACTGTTAATCATTTAGAATTTTTTCTAGCCTCCAGCAATTGGGGAATGTGCCCACCAAACCCCCCCTGAACTTATTAGCTGGCTACGGCCTTGCCTGCAGTGTAATCCAAATACAAGAGAATTACAGTGTAGCGAATACGTATGTATATTTTACAATCCTCTTGATTCTGACAAATCCACAAACATTCGAGATTTTCCTCGAAAAATGCTGGTTAATTTTTGGATTCACCTAAATAAGTGAACAGACATTTTCTATAATCGAAATAAAAACTCCTTATGATCAAGTATTACCAATGAACATTTTAATTGTGTGATAAATTTCAGCACAGACCCGGTACAATCCATTCGCCATAGGAGTGGTGTTAATGTGGTGGTGCTAGTTCATTACACCCTATCCCTATCTTTTGATAGTAATATCCAGTCCACCTCATTACACCCTATCCCTATCTTGAGCTAATTGTGTCCAGTCCACCTCATTACACCTTATCACTATCTCGAGCTAGTTCTATCTAGTCCACCTCATTACACCCTATCTCTATCTTAAGCTAGTAATATCCAGTCCACCTCATTACGCCCTATTCCTATATTGATCTAGTTCTATCCAGTCCACCTCATTACACCCTATTCCTATATTGAGCTAGTTCTATCCAGTCCACCTCATTACACCCTATTCCTATATTGAGCTAGTTCTATCCAGTCCACCTCATTACACCCTATCTCTATCTTGAGCTAGTAATATCCAGTCCACCTCATTACGCCCTATCCTTATATTGAGCTAGTTATATCTAGTCCACCTCATTAAACCCTATCCCTATCTTTAGCTAGTAATATCCAGTCCACCTCATTACGCCCTATCTCTTTCAGGTCCATTATAATGTTATCCTCCCATCTGCAGCCAGGTATTCTCACTAGGTTTGCCGGCCAATAACTTCATCGCGGTTCTAGTTCCTTCTGTTCGTGCTGTTAGTCCTGCCCACATTAACCTGCGAGATTTGATCATCCAAACAATGTCTGGGGGTAAGTACAGGGCATGTAATTCATCATTATATAACCATATTCACTCTCCACTATATTCATTCATTTTTGGAAAAATGAAAGCGTTCTGTTTCCACAATAATCTTTATAATTGTTATTTTAAATTAGGGTCCATAACATACTTCTAGAAACTTCTCGTGCGATTTCATTGCTCTGATAATCTCTCCTCAAGACAGGTTTTTTTTTCTGTGTCTCAAGCGTGCACTTGTTTTTTAGGACACCGCTGACAGAGCTCGGGACCGTTTTAAGTGAGACATCTATAAGTGTTTTCTTTCCTCCCACTTGGAAGATGTGTTCGGGATCTTTGTGGTCGCTTTGTTTCCGGTCTGCAGCGTCGTGTAGACAGAAACGGGAAACTTGGGGCCAGTGGAGTCCTTCTAAAGTTTAATTTACCCTTTGTGCCAATACTATACTCACAATCACACTATCATAGGAAGGACTTTCGGAAAATATTAACATATTTGTTTGCGTCCAACATAAATAACGTTTTCATTTATTTAACTCGTTTAACGTGCACTTTCTGAACCGATTGATAATATTAGCACAAGATTTATGAACTAACTTAAATTTAGAACAGACACAATATCCAGCTCCCGGTCGTTAATTCATCACTGTGAAGGGTTAAACCTACATTTCACCAATGATACATTTTTTGGCCATGCTGGGAATCGAGCCCGGCACTCCTAGCTCAGTAGACAGGCGCGCTACCGACTGAACTAAGGTGTCGGACAACATTTATATATTTTTTCTTTATTATTAGTGTTATTTCATAGGAATTTATATCATAAATTACAGTTGCAGATAAGATAACTTGACGTACGGATACGTGAAAGGGAATCTAGTAATTTTTCTAGCTGCCAGATAAGGTTATTATTCCTACGAAAATTGGGTTGTTTTTTACTTTAAAGGGTCATACCTTCAAACAACCACACAGCGGTATTTCTGATGTAAATGGCAGATTCAAATGAAGATTCAAAACCACCAAAACAATCCACTATTATTTTGAGAAAGGTTATATTAAGGTATCTCAGTGTTAACCATTCCCGTAAAAACGTCGTTGAAGAGGAACTAATTTACTTTTTTTACAATTGATATGTTTATATAAAACTTAAAACGTAAGGTTTGTAACTCTATGGAAACATATTTGATACCTTTCGCCTCCAATATGGCGTGATCCATGTTTTAAAATAATACACTATATTTAAATAACGAGGGATTCGTGAACGTCTTCAAGTGCTACTGTATGCCTTCTTTTATATTTAATCACGAGAAACCCCTGCAGATTCTAACCAAGTCCCACATTTGTTTATTCTTGCTAAATTTATACCCCATTTTTCTTACGAATGGAGAGCTAGAAAAAGTTACTAGGTCTTACGTTCACGTCTAGTCATGTGATCTGCAGCAATTATTAATAACTATATAAAACACTATTAGTACAGTAAAATGTAATCACTTTAGACCACAAAAATATATATTTGTATTTTCTGAAAGGTGCTCTAAATGTCCATTTGTAAGATGGTAAGCTCAAATGTAAATGAACCTAACTCAGAACCACAATTTACATGTAATTAAGTTGCTTATTTGATTACTTTTAAGTAATGCAAGCCTCGATCGAGTGACACTTCATCACGTGTTCAAAAGCACCTGGAAACGTGCAGAACAGGGGTCTTCAACCCGCGGGCCACTTGCGGCCCACCGGCTCGTGAAAAATATAAAATTAGTTCAAGAGAAAAACGCGAAAACAGGTAATATTTTTGTTTCTGGAAAAAAAACCCGGGAAAATACTTTAAATTTCGCAAAACATACTAAAAAAATAATGTAATATTTGTTAATTTGGGACTGAAAGCTTAAAATGTTAGCACCGTGGATAAACGAAAAATGAACTGAAGAATTAAGCTCAAACATGTCTTACCACCCCTTAAGAGCGTTCATCAAAGCAGGCCCACCTCGGCTCCCGGCCCGTTTGTGTGTGTGCGCGCGTGAGGTATGAAAGTTAAAGGGGAAAGAAAACACATACGATATGCCAGAAATGTGTGCAGTGCATTCGTATTTGAATAATAATAATAATAATATTTAGCACCGCGTCTTACTACCCGTTCGGGTTATACGCTTAAGTACTAATTACGCTAATGGATGAGGAATTGGGAAGGTTGAATTTAGAGGAAGTGAACCCGCATTTGCGTGGAGGGAGAGTGGAAAACCATTTAGGAAAAAACACCCCCAGTTCACCCGACCGAGATTCGAACCTCGATCTCCCCGTCCTCGGCAGTCGAGCTCAACACGACTAGCGCGTTAGCCAACTACGCCACCGAGGCGGGTGAATTTGAATAATAATCGAAATTCTCCGCGGTGACGATTGGGGGACAAAGCGAGAAAGTTTATTGTTAATAACTACAGTATGTCCCTATTATATGACAGAATGAAGATTTGTGCACAATGCTTAGCTGTGAAGCCATTCTAAAATGGTCAAAAACTGCCTTTTCAATGCATCTTTTATATAAATATAATTTAATATTTCAACAATGTTCTGTATTAGGAACTTCCATTAACTCTTTATCTCCATTAATCTTTAATTATAAATTATTCATGTGCAATAGTGTTGGTGTAAATTTACTATTTCTAGCCGACTGTATCACAGAGTTGATTGGCATGGGATGCGCTCTTATACAAGGGCTGTGAAGTGACAGAAGATGTATTTCCCCGTCAATCTTAAATCATCCTGTTTTAAATATAAGTTACCTGACTTCACAATTAGTCAATTTGATGAAAAATGAAATTGTATTACTCTTTTCTTCAGTCTAGTCCGCTTGGAAAACCTGGAAAACACAGAGAATGTACAGTAGCCCCATGCCTTCTTTGGTGCTGACTGACAGTTCAGAGCTGACTTCTGACAGTCAACATTTAGGTATATACCTACATTTTTACTGTCAGAAGTGACAGCTGCTAAACACATGTTTTTTACAGATCATATGGTTCGGCGTAGGGATACATAATTTGGTCTGGTAACTTTTCAAAGCCGTCAGCTGTCAGTCAGCACCAAAGAAGCCATGGGGCTACTGTAGGTAGTAAGAAAATAGTGTCAACCCTGATTTGGATGTCGTTGAACCCCAACCTTTCAGTTCAGCGTCAGAAATGGGAGATACTCTGAGCTAACCCTTCTTCTGGCATTTACTTATGTAAGACACGTCAATACAAGTATTTTAAAAAACTACCGTTTGGGTTTACATGGCAACATGTCTTGTGAGGTAATAGGATTGTTAATCAACTTGTTGGCTCGGTCGTCTGAACTAAGAAGTGTTTTCCAGTCGTTGTGGATGATACGAGCTGATGAGTGTCCCGATGTTGACACAGGTGTTCACTATTCTAGTACTTGTACATACAGCCTCAAGGACAGTCAGCAGCAAAAATAGAATCAACTACACTAGTAGATTAATAAAACCATCTCTTAACTTGATGACGTTAGTAATCTCCGTTTTGATTAATAAAAAACGGGGTGGAAATATCTACAACACACGGTTAAAAACGTTCTCGAGTGTGACTATTTTCTCGTCAGACTGTATATTTAGTAGTATCTTCTCATCTTATTGTACAATAATTATTACTTTCTCATCTTACTTTACATTCATTAGCCCGTTTTTATCTTATCTTGGAGTACATTAGTATTTTGTATCTTACTGTACATTCAATAGCACTTTTTCATAATACTGTAGGCCTACATTCAGCAGTACTGTCTCATCTTACTGTACACTCTGTAGTATTTTCTCATCTTACTGTCCAACCACTAATTCTTTCTCATCTACTTTACATTCATTAGCCCGTTCTCATCTTGGAGTACATTAGTAGTACTTTCTCATCTTACTGTACACTCTGTAGGAGTGTGTGGAGTACTCCATTCCTCATCCGCTCGAGAGCTAGCCAAGTGTTTCCGGGAAGAAAACTATGTCTACACATAACAAAAATTTGAAAAGGATCATAATAAGCGTAAATATTGTCCTCACTTTTGAATTTACCAATGTTTGTTCTGATAAACGTTGAATTCACCTTGTAATTTGACAGCCGGTGTCCTATTTCTATCCGATGTTCTCTTATCATAGTAATGAAATAAAGTGTATTTCCCAAAGGTCCCGGGTTCGATCCCCGACGCTTCCAGATTTTTTTTGTGAATCGGTTGGTTCTGTAACGGGGTCAAACCCAGACCCCGTGAAGACAAATGAAGAGCTACTTGAATAGATACGTGGCAGCTCTGGTCTAGAAAACTGAGATTAACGGCCGGAGGGTTCGTTGTGCTGACCACATGACACCCTTTATTCTCAAATGTTGTCACTATCATTGCTAACAGCGGTGGCCTCTCGGTAGCTTGCGGGATTAAGCCATTAAGTTTTTTTTATAGTTCTTATTTTAATGATCACAAAATTGTGTGCATCCAGATTTTTGACTACCAGAACTCCTGATTTTTTTAAATATATTTTTATAATAAGTTTTTCTAAAAATTACAGAGAGCTTAGTAAGAATACAAAAAAGTATTTAAAATTCCCGAAAGCTTAGAAGTTTTAAACTACCCCGAAATGCTCAAAAATATATCCTGAAAGATTTCCAAGCGTTTTAAATGATTACCGAAGATTATCATGAAAATAGTTAAGGCCCGCGTCATATTTTTCAAGTTATTGACCCTTCGGAATTTGGATGGCAGGCTACATTCTGCTAAGAGGAAGTGACGTTCGACCACAATGGACGGCGGCCAAACCGTCGACTGTTTTCGTCCCTAGCCAATCGCCCCGAACTTTCTGTTCTGTTTTTGGAGCTTTGTAGGAGTAACCCGTCGTTTGAATGGCCTTCGAGTTCAAGTCCCGAATGCATGTCCAGATGCTTCCAGAAGGGAAGCACAAAATCAAACTGAATAATATACTGACAATTATTCACCCTGGTATTTTAACCTAAAGATGGACTGGGTGCGAGCTTCCCATGGACTACTGACATTAACCGTCTCTCTTATCACCCCAAAGAGGGACTGGGTGAGAGCTTCCCATGGACTACTGACATTAACCGTCTCGCTTATCACCCCAAAGAGGGACTGGGTGAGAGCTTCCCATGGACTACTGACATTAACCGTCTCTCTTATCACCCCAAAGAGGGACTGGGTGAGAGCTTCCCATGGACTACTGTCATTAACCGTCTCTCTTATCACCCCAAAGAGGGACTGGGTGAGAGCTTCCCATGGACTACTGTCATTCAATGTCTCGCTTATCCTAGCCGGGATATGGGACGTTTTGGGACCCTTCAGCGTCAACGAGATAGTTATGAAGATAAAAGCCGATCGTGAACTACTGTTATTCAATGTCTCTTACCCGAACAGAGATTTGGGACGTTTGTGGGACCCTTCAGGGTCGATCACAAAGTTCCATACCCCAATGATGTGAGGATTGGAAGGATTGGAAGGAACCAAGTACCTTGCCTCAGAATGACTGCGCAAGATTCCGAAAGTGATTCTTTCTACGTGGTTGTGATTTTATCTCGCCGCGTGGAAACCAACTGATCTTGGAAATTGACATCAGGAAAGGTTCGATACTGTACTTGACCCATGACTCACGAGGACGGAATACAATCGCGGTGGTTGTTGGCTCTTGTAAGGGTGCAAGAGAGGGGTTCGTCGAACAAAACAAAGGGTAGACTTGGCTGATATGATTTTTATTACGGGTGATCCGAACATCGATCCCTGCCTCTCCTCCTCTCGGGCCAACCGACGTCTCTTATTCCCCCCACCCAAAGACGCCCGCTCAGACACATTAAAGTTTCATGGCGACCGCTCCCTTTGCAACTTCCTTCACTTCTTCAACGCTCTCTTGCGCGCAGATACCGGTGTAACATTATTATTATTACCTTGGAGGGCTCTTCGTGCGTAGGACCTACACTGACTCTGCCCTGTGTGTGTATTTTAACATAGCTAGTAAAAAGTTCGCTTAGAAATCTTTCTAAATTCTAATTGACACTATAATATTCACAGAAAACTAACCGTGCCCGTTTCTTACATTATTGGTCATGTTCCAGACATTCCTCTTCGTAATTACATTAAAATATAATACCCGCTCGGGTGGTCGGATGGTCTAAGGCGTGACTCTTGCAATAGACCGAACTGCTTATGACGAGATCCAGGCTCGAATCCCGGTCGGGTGTACTGAGGTTTTACTCTCTCCCGCCGCTATGCAAATGCGGATACACTTCTAAATTAAACCTTCTTCATCCCTAACACATGTGCGTAATGTAATAAGTACATAGGTGAGCTGGCTGTCTAGGGGTAAGGGGTCAGACCACTATGCTGGGGTTACGGGATTCAATCCTCGGTCCCGGCACAGGTTTATCTGATTGAAAAACCCTTTCTTCATCTCTGACAAGACGTGTATTAATCACAACTTGTGAATGTGTGGAATGCCAGGCCTCCACCGTGGTTACGGATTCCACGTTAAACTGTAGGTCCTCTATTTCATTTCACAATCACCCTACCACATTACACATTAGCGTAAGTGCGTATAACCCGAACGGGTAGTAAGACGTGGTGCTAATAATAGATAATATTAAACTTAGCCGTGATTTTGCTCCTATTGTGTTTTAAAAAACTTAGGAGATTTTTTCATAGTTTAATACCGATACTTCAAAATTATACGCCGTTATGAATGTGCAGATAAAAGAGTTGCGCAATAATCTAGATTCTAAAAAAAGAGGAAATGCTTGAGGGACAACTTTTTACACGTCATATTATTTACACACACAACTGAGTTGTTACAGTAGTGTGTAACATGTTACATAGTCGCAGTAATACCAATCCTACAAAATAAAATTATTACTTTTTATCTACCCTCTACTTGAAAGAAAATTAACCTTGATTTAGTAACATGATTTTAATTTTCTGCTCTGAGTTTTAAACATCATCTATATAATTATTGCATCTACGTTTTGTGCTAAAATTTAGATTGTGTGTTGTTTTTTTTCCCCAACGTTCCAATATTGGTGGTTTCTCAAATGGCTGGTTTACTCTGTTCAACAAGAAAAAGTTACCAGATGAACTTTCTTGTAACCATACGTCAAACCATATAATCTGAAAGCTTATGTTGAGCATCTGTAACATTTTACAGTAGAAATTTTCACAACAAATAATCTGATATTATTTTTCACATTATTGAAATATTAAATAATGTATTCATGGTGGCCATTTATAAGACGATAAATGTGCGACTATAATACTTTTTAATTAATTAACATTCCATTCCCAACCACGAAACAAAAGACAAAATAGTTTGATTAATATTTTTTGTTCTTTCACTTAGTTGTAAAAAGGCCAACCATACAGATTTCTTTAAGAAAGTATCGTTAAAAAAAATTGATAACTCTTTTCTATATAAATATATTTGTGTGTGTGTGTGAATTAAACTCTTTGTTTGTATTGAAACCATATTTGATGTATTTTGACGAAAAAAAAGTTTTGCTATATTATTATTATTACTTAGCACCGCGTCTTACTACCCGTTCGGGTTATACTAATTACACTAATGTATTAGGAATTGGGAAGGTTAAATGTTTAGAGGAAGTGAACCCGCATTTGCGTGGAGGGAGAGTGGAAAAACATTTAGGAAAAGCCACCCCCAGTTCACCCGACCGAGATTCGAACCTCGATCTCCCCGTCGTTGGTGGTCTAGCTCAACACGACTGGCGCGTTAGCCAACTACGCCACCGAGGCGGGTGGTTTGCTATAAAAACTGCAACAACACCTACCTTTACTCACGTTTCCTACATTCCCACCTTAATACCGCCGTTCCACTTCACCCAAAACAACGCCATCCAATATTATAAATTGCTAACTGCAGAATTGAAACATGTCCACAAAATATTATATAAAATGAGTTATTTACAAATTCAAAGCCTCCATATACGTACGCATCATTTAATGCCCAAAGGAAACGTGTGCTTTAAAATACCATTGTGTGACGTCACTTTTTAGTAAGAAGTGATGCAATACTGAAGTAAAGAAAGATGTAATTTTAAGTAAAAACTATTTTCTACTTAAAATTAAATCTTTCATGACTTCATAGTCCTGGAATGCAAAGTAACTTTTTGTTTCTTATGAAAAATTTAGGTTTTTGGACAAGTTTCCTTTCTGCGGTTAGCAATTCATATAGGAAACAACCGATATATCGATATGATTTGATCGGTGTATCGTAGTAATCGATTTAAACTTTCCGATATATCAAAATAATAAATATATCTATGTATTGAGAAAAATTGCCATCCCTATTGTTTGTATTTTCGTCTGCGCCGGTAACGAACTGTCCTGAAAGAGTTGTGCAGCTGACGCGATCATCAGATGATCCTGAACACAAGAGAGGAGAAGGGGGGAGGGGGTTCTCACTATATATCCCCCCCGCCCCCTTTCCTGGTCTCTTGGGGCAGGGTCGATACCACGTTACTCGTCGGGGGAGAAGAAATTAACCGGGATTTTTACGACCGGAAACTCCTATTTTTTTCCCCCTCCTTTTTCATTAAGTCATTATAAAGGGGGCGTGTTGATCACTTCGGGCCGATGTTCGTGCTGGCAAACTGTTGCTCGCTAGGGGAGAAAGGTCTGGGTTACAAGCGCTTGGGACCTCACGATTATAGATAAATGTAAAGTGTGTGAATCTTACAAAGTAGCGACCTTCACAGAAGGTACTTTGCTGTAATTGACACGATGTTTTAAAAAGTGCCTCGCCATAAAATAACTCGACGTCCATGAATCTTATTTGTTGAAAGTTATTAAAGATCGCATCTAGAAACCGATTAACCGGGAAATCCAAATATATGATTACGATTGAACCGGGAGTCACATGGAAGCAACTCACGGAACACCGAACCAGGTGCTAAGTTTTCAAGCCACACTATCAGTTTCTAAGAGGAAATATAGTAGTTAGAAAACACTACAACTAAAATAGTAGTTAAAATTATATTATTTTATTTTATTTTAGTAAATAATGTTGATTGTGGTTTTAAAAGATGTATTGTTATTCCTAAAAAAAAGTTCTTCTTTACCTTCTCCCAAACTTCCGTGGCACACCTGTAAAATAGATGGAAGCTAACGTGATTCTAGGACACCCAAACCTGCTAAGTCGACTTTTCTGCTTGTCCAAATCTCTGGACTCCTCCAAGCGTACAGTTACATTATAAAGACCTCAAGTCCCGGCGTTACTGAAAATACCTCAACTTTTAACATAGGTCATTGAATATATGTGACGTAATCAGACCGACGATCCATTTTAACTGCAATTTTTTACCCCATTTGATTTTTTTAATATTTTGCCCCACTTTTTACCCCACCTTGACATAATTCACTATTTATAGAACGTGTTGATTAAAAAAAAGATGGGAAATTCTTTCTATTACTCGGTCCAGTAAGTCTTTGACAGCTCACCTGCTTTCAAGGAATGTAAAACTCAGAATATACAAAACAATAAATATAACCGGTTATTCTCTATGATTGTGAAACATGGTCTTTTTACATGACGAGAAGAAATTATAAGAGTTTTAGAAAACAAGGTGCTTAGTAAGTTTTATGGAAAAAAAAAAAAAAAA
>CABFWB010001474.1:136189-158136 GCA_902151455.1 Timema bartmani
GTTTTTTTTTTTAATTTCAGGTGAGTACCGAGTGAAGTGTGACATTTTGGTGTCGAGGAGGGGTAAGTGATCAGTCTTAAGACTTTAATTCAAATGGGGAAAACGTCGAATTTTGGTGGGGACAAGTTACTACACGTTGATTCAACAATTTTATTACTATTACTATTAATATTATGACTATATTCCTTTGTGATTCTAAGAACAACAAAAAATTGCGTAACATTGTTGACAGATGTTTAGGAAATGTTTATAAACAGAACAAAAAGTATCTGTCGAAGGAGTGATTTTTTTTAAAAACGTAACTTGTATTTTTCACAAATATATACTTTTTATTTTTATCTTTTTGTCTCCACCCGATGACACATAAAAGGTTTTATGGTTACGAGTAACTTTACATTCATAACAGTTTTTTTAAATAAAAAGGTTGCAGCCGGTGTTAAAAAAATATTTCAGTCAGGCTAGGGATATCCGCATGAATCTGTAAAATTAGAATGTAATATGTGGGCTATTTTGGGGTTGGGCCGGGTTTCGAAAAATACTTCGAATTGACTGACTTGACTGCTCTACCACTTGATCTGTTACACTCGTAATTAGTTTTTTTTTATGAGAAGAATAATTAATTTTTAAATAATAAAATTTTTGCATTCGTATCAGCTCATTTTTTAAATAAAAAATATACATTTTTATAAACTTATTAAATTGTCTTAAGACTTACAAACTAACATAGTTTACATACCATTTTTCACAAGAAGGGCCGTATCTAATAGCTATAAAAGCTACTGATCTACTTTCACGTAGTCATACGTCAAGTCAAGTGATCTGAAGTCGTCACTTTTGATGAATAGGCCTATTATTTATAATCAATACCTATAAAAATAACACTAATAATTTTTAACACCGTGCCTCACTACCCGTTCGGTATATACGCTTAATTACACTAATGTGTTAAGGATTAGGAAGGTTAAATCTTAAAGGAAATGTACCCGCATTTGCGTGGAGAGATAGTAGACAACCGTTCAGGGAAAATCAACCTTAGTACACCCAACTGGTATTGAGCCTCGATCTCCTAGTTTTCGGCAGTTTAGTCTTGCGAGAGTAGCGCCTTAGACCATGCGGCCATCGAAGTGGGAAATAATAAATCTAAAACCCGCTTCGGTGGATGAATGGCTTAAGGCGTCATCCACTAATAAATTGGACTACCTATGACGGGGAGATCGGGGTTCTAATCCCGGTCAGGTGCACTGAGGCTGTTATTTCCTAATTGGTTTTCCATTCTTACTCCACTCAAATGTGGGTACACTTCTTAAAAATTCAGTCTTCCTCAGCCCTAACACATTAGCGTAATTAGTGCATATGTGTATAACCTTAATTGGAGTAAAGAAAAAAAAGTAAATGCTACCATTGTTTAACGCAAAGAAATATTTTTTATATTTTCTAAAGGACCCTTCCTCTGAAAATTTGACTGTAGTTATTACACAGGTTGAAAACATACCAGTTTGGACACGTATGTTTAATGTTATGGTTGATAGTATACATAAAACACAAACTTATTATTTAATTAAAATAATAATTGATTATTTAGCTTACTACAACTCTAAATATTTTATTCGCGTGAGTAAATAATTGATGTATAACTCCGTGAAAATTTTAAACAAAACTTAGGTCTTTAGTATTAACAGTCAAGTTTGCTTGGAGCCCGAAAACATCAGCTGTCAACAAAGCTAATTTTCCAAAAATTCCATGTAATGCCATTTGTTTGAGATTGTTAATTAACGGGAAACTTAAGTGGTGTAGCACAGACTAATTAATGCAATACAAACCGTTAAAAAAGTAATTGTACGTGTGTAAATTTAGAAAAGGGTTTTTTCTATTACTCCCTTCAGGTTCGCCCTTAGCATATGTAGGGCCATGGGTAAACTTCGTTTGTGGGGCCCCAAGTTAACGCCTCAACCCCTCTTACTCCCCCACCCGCCCACGCCCTCCAAAAAAAATAATTAAAATGCTTATTTTTTTGTTTGATGTCACCACATTAGTTTGCACCTGTATACAGAGTGTATTGTAATTGTTGTCAAACATTCTAAGGGCCTATTTCCATCCACCAAACATTAAGAAAAGTCCATATAAACATTGGTCTAGAAAATACTAGTATCTGAGCTAGGAGGAATTTTACTGTCCAATTTAATAATAATCAATCCAACAGAAGAAGCAAATGCAATTAAACATGATAAAGTTTAACAAAAACAAACAAAACCACAAGTTAGAACATTTAGTTAGAAAAATTATTAAAAATTGTTTCCTCTTGCATCGATACATCCTCTGAGCCTACGTTCCGTGTTTTGTCGTACTTTGTGGAATACACCTGAGGGGTTACGAATTTGCTTACATCCATTTACGATACGCTCTCATAAAACGTCAACCTCAGGCACAGGAGTTGAGTAAACAATGGACTATAAATGTTCCCAGAAATAAAAATCGATTGGGTTCAAACCTGGTGACTACCACCAATAAATCTTTGAGGAAAACCTTTAATAACTCTCAAACTAAGTGTTTCTAGGCCGATGTTTGGATAAACTTTTCTTGATGTTTGGTGGATGGGAATAGGCTATGTGACACATATTAATATATTCCCTGGTGCGACGCCTTAGCTCAGTCGGTAGCGCGTCTGCCTACCGAGCAAAGGGTACCGGGTTCGATTCCCGGCATGGCCGAAAAATGCATCATTGGGGGGAATGTGGATTCACCCTTTCACAGTGGTGAATTAACGGCCGGGGACTGAATGCTGTGTCTGTCCTGGACTTAAAATTAGTTCATTTATTACATAGGCGTATAACCTGAACAGATAGTAAAACGCGGTGGTAAAAATAATATATATACTCTGTATATTTTCAGATTATTTCATATTTAACTAAATATTTTAACTGATTTTGTTACATATTTTGTAGGTTAAGACTACATAAAGAAAATTTGGGCTCTACTGATAATTATAGTGGGTTGCTTGCGGGAGGAGAAGTTTGGGAAATTGCCTATCGGTGTGTCCTTTTCCCAGCCTCGTTGGCCGTCGCTCGCTTTCTGGCTTCCGCTCGCAGATTGACTAGTCTGAGAAGAGGGACGCGGGGGTGAGAGAGATGCCTTTCCCTCCCCTCCTTTCCCTTACTTTCCCCTCCAGAGCTACTTTGGGGAATGATCCCTTTCCCACCACCCCTCTCTCGTTTCCCTTGGGATCTTCTGCGAATTAAATATTTACTGCGGACCGTAAAGAAGACGACTTGAACTCTCCAGGGAGACGAGCTACAACGCGTCCTGAAAATATTGACTTCTCTTAACTCGAGCTAAAACTGGCTATACACTGCGTCCTGAAAACATTAGCGTTCTTTCCTTGCTGAAGTAAGGTTGTATTACGTCCTTAAAAGTGTTTCCTCTTTAGCCTCACGGAAGACTAGTTATACAACTCGTCCTGAAAATATCAGCTCCCCTTGCCTCGAACTAAAACTGGTTATACACTGCGACCTGAAAATGTTACCCCTTTTTCCTCGCAGAAGTATAACTACACCACATCCTGCATGATCAGTGAACGCCTGTTCAATTCCGGAATGTACCGACAAGGATACTTGTAACAATCCACTTTTTAAAGGAAGAGCCTTTATACAAAAAAAAATACAAACTTTTTACGGCTAACACTGATAAAATTTTCTTTATTATTAACGTTATTTTATAGGTATTGATTATATATACATAAAAAGTGACATCTGCAGATCACGTGACGACGTATGAGTAGGCCTGCGTGAAAATAGATCAAGAAATTTTTCTCTGTCAGTAAAGGCACTTCCTATGAAAATAGGACTATACCTCCGTGTCTGTGCAATTTTTTTATTTTATTTTTTTGCGTGCACAACATATCACCGTGCTGGTACTGGCTATCGCGGACTCAACAAGAATAAGATTAAGATGAATGTTAAGTACCTGCGCCAACATTCGTCTGAACAGCGGGAGAAAAAAAACCAATACATAATCTTAAAAACAGTTCCTCAGTACACGCGGTCGGTCTCTAACCCCGGCCCTGAGTCGAGCGTGGCAATCCTACCAGCTCTTGTTTGTCTGCTTGGTGACGTCACAGTGCCTGCGGGCTAGTATTCCCCTCGTCTCGCCCCGGGGGGATAGGCCTCGCCACGCACCACATACGAACGAGAGCCCGCATGCGCCGCCGCTCTGTGGTTATTCGGGCAAGGTCACCGCGGTGTTGCCGACTCTTACCAATCGAATAACCGGCCCCCGTGGTATAGTGGTCATTTACACCTCGCTATGAACCTAGGGGTCCCGGGTTCGATTCCCGGCCGGTACCATGGGAATTTTTTTCCCCGAAAGGGGAATTATCACAACAGTCACCAGGGTTTGGATAGCTATCCTTAAGTTAGGTTAAGATCACTACCGGCTCCACAACTTAATAATCACTATCACGTCATCTCATCACTGGTACGACGTGTAGACAACCTCCTATGGTGCACCCTGGGAAACGTTCTGTTCCACCAGAGCGGCTATAAATCTACACACAAAGGCGACCGAACTAAATATTATATTTGAGTCGCTGAGTTTCAAATCTACCTAGTTGCATCAAAGTGAATTCTGAGAAAAAGGGCAAAATGTTATCATAAAGAAACTAACAGTTTTTTGCCACAAGTTTTTGCATGTTCTAGTTTATATAGTGTGTGGTAGTAATTGTACAAAATTGTATGTAATTTGGTGGAAAGATAAATTAATAAAATGAGATTATATTTTTCAAGTAGCAACTTTTGCAACTGGATCTTGCAATTATCTAGTTTTGATTCTGTAGCTTTTGCAAGTAGACATTTTTGCAGCAGTTTTTGTAATTAACTTGTTTTGCAGCTGTAAGGAAAACTTAAGAGGTTAGGTTAGGCTAAGGTAGAACAAATAAAATACATTTACTTGAGCTTGATTTTAAACAAAATTTTCAAATTAAATGTTACAATATGTATAAGGCTTATTAAAATAAAATATGTGTAGTATAAACGTTGTTAAAAAAATAATGCAATAAAAAATTAGTAAAATTACAACGAAGTAGATAAAAACATAATAAGCCTAAGCCTATTTAATATAGTAAGTGATTAGTAGACAAGGAAATATTAATACTTATAATAAAACTTATAGTCATTCATTATACACGGAAATTTTCGTCCTCCATCGGAACATCTAAAAGTTCGTCAGACTCAACTCTTGGGCCTACTTGGTCAACATTTTGTTCCATTATATCTTTATAGTACTTCAACTCATTTATAACTGTCCACTGTTCCCCGTAATGTTTGGTTAAAAGTTTTTGGATGTCACTTAGTTTATCTTTGTTAACTGAAATGCCAAATGGTAATTGTTGTGGCTCCATATTTGCAATAAGTAGTCCGGGTTTATTTATAGGACGTGCTTTACAACAGTCGCTTCTATAAAACAGTTCGCCGCGAACCAAAGCGTTGTTCTTCTTGCTTCGTGTTAAAACAAATCTTTTAGACTTTGAGAAAGAAAAGTGCCAGGATTGTGTTGGCTTGATATATTCTTTACAACTTTCTTTCCAGTCGTGGCAGAAGTAGTCTTTACCAAGTTGAAGCACAGTTCCTACTTCTTCAAACTTACTAATGTACTGGGAAGGACTTACAATTGTCTCCATTTTCCTGAACTTTTTCTCCAAACGGCCAAATATACGATCAGCAGGCAAATAAGAATGACCCGTCACGGGAAAGTATACAGTTATTCTTGTCACACTATGCGGTAGGACGTCCACAAGAACTTTGCAAAGCATGCCTATCAATATAGAATTCTTGTTTTGGCCAGCAGCCCCGTCTGCATAAAGCTCAAGCTCTTTAACATGATCAAGTGGCGTATTCATTAGGCGATGATGTAAAGCAGAAACAATTTGGTTAGAACCTCGGCTGTCATCTGATTCTGACCAAGTGTAGATGAATGTATTACTCTTATTCTGCGGGTCCTTAGAAGAGCCTTCACAGATGGTAAAATTATATTGGTGAACCTGACGTGAATAATAATTACTTTGGTCTGGTAGCTTAGGTAACGGTAGTTTCTTTTGGCAGTCAAATGAAAACTTTATGACTCCTTCTTCATTTTTTTTTAGACTTTCATAGAATGCACTAGCCCGTAGAGTGTGAACTCTAATTTCTGTCATTAGCTGTACTTTTTTATTTCCCTGAGACTTTTGGAGCTTACCTTTGAGCTGCAAACAAACTGAACAGACATCAGTAGCTGGGGCCTTAAAACTTATGTTATATTTTGTCTGAAATATGTTTCTAAAGTACTCATACTTAACTTTTAGCTCAGTTGGAGCTATTTCGTTATATTTAGTCCATATTTTTTTTATTGACAAGTCACTGGAAAGATATTGCCTATTGCAACCCTTTTCTCTGCAATAATGAGACTCTAGAGGTTGCAGTGACTCAATAAAAGTTTGTACAGAGTGGAGTTTTTCTGCAAATCTTAATGTGTATCTGTTTCCACCTCTGTTCTCTTGTGGGCTCTCACCTGTTATCAAATTTTCTCGGCTTATACGCTGAATCCTGCTTCTTGATACACTAAGAATATCCAAGAATTTCTTTTGGCAAACTTGAACAGTGTGTTTTCCGGTCTCTTTTCGGAATCTTGGTACATAATATTTGTTAGTAGACACCCTCTTTTTTCTAGGCCTATTTCCATTAGGCTTACGGTCAGTTGTAGACCTAGCAGGTGTTTCATTAGAAACGTATTTCAACAGGAAATTATCCTGTTTTATTTTGTCTGCGGATGCATAAAATGCTTGATGGAACTTCCTAATATCTTGCATGCTCAAGCTATTGCATTTAAACACAGATTTTTTACCTGGATCATGACTGCATTGTGTCAACTTGGGTAAATGTTTTGAAACATGACGTTGTTTTTTGGCAATATTTCGCTTCCATGCTTCAGGATGCCTCCCTTTTTTTCTACTATTTTTCCTACTGACACACTTTATAACACCAGAAACTCTAACTTGATCTTCTACATTCAAATCTATATCCATTTTAACTACAGAAACTCACTAAACATCCACTAAACAAACCATAATAAACACACTTATTTTCAGCACCAACAGCTGGATGAATATTGAATATTCTCTTGAAATAACAGTTGCGCCAACTTCTTAAATGATATTTTCATAATTTAAAATGTCTCTATACATTGAAAATATTTACCAGATCCTTGTAAATAAAGAAAATAGTAGTGACTAACCATCACACCAGAGGCATTTTTCAGCCTGCAATTAGACTGTTTATGTTACTGGTTTGGAATAGAAGCCATATTGTTAAATATCGACTAGAAATTTTTGCAACTCTTTTATAAAGTTTAAATTAGCGAGTTTTGCAAATATTTTTCTGTGTAATTAGCAATGTTTGAATCTGTTCCCAATTTTTGATATTTGATTTTTACCAGAAATAGGCATTTTTGGCACAGTTTTTTTGGTTGTAACGATGTATTTCAACCATGATAAGATTATGACGCTCTAACCCCATTTTTTTTTATCAATTAGCAAGTTTTGAAACTCGGCGACTCATTTATCTCTCCCTGTTAAATATGCCATATGATAAAAAAACACAATCGAGCTTTAGATTGTCGGCTCTAGAATCTGCTGTAGTAAGATGGTCCCAGGCGCGAGTCGCCTGATCCTCCTCTTTTCCAAACGATTTGAGTTCAACTAGCTATGACGGTAGTAGCTGGTGGAACTATTTCAAGGCGGTAACTAGTGGAAATTTTTCTAGGCGGAAACTGATGGAACTATTACAATACAGTAATTGTGGAGCTAGCTCAAGAATAACAGGTGGGACTAATAAAATAGTACTGGTGGAAATATTTCACGACGTTAACTGGTGGAAATTTTTCTAGGCGGAAACTGATGGAACTATTACAATACAGTAATTGTGTAGCTAGCTCAAGACTAACAGGTGGGACTATTAAAATAGTACTGGTGGAAATATTTCAAGACGGTAACTGGTGGAACTAGTTCCAAGACAGTGCCTAATGAAACTAAATTATTCACTTTCCTTACTCTTTATTTTTAGTTATCTTAGAAGTTCTTCGTTTCACCACAACAAATAGACTGGTCATGGTAGGAATAAACTATTAGAAAATACGAAAAAGGCTCCCAACCTCCGGTTCGCGGCGTATTTCGGGTGGGATCGCATCGCTTGTTGAGGTTATGACTTTATGTTTAATTTTTAAAGTAATTATAAATATTATAGTAAGGTCAATATTCAAATAGAAATGTAAGCGGTTAAATTGATAGAAATTGTTAAGTTACTTTTTAGGTACCTTTTGGCTACTCAACTCTAGCACTTGCTTGCTGACTCGGTTTACTATAGCAGTCTCATGTTGCCAGGTGACCGGTACTGCTAGCATAACTTCCCAAATATTGAAGTATGATTTATGACCATAACAGGTCTACTAAGGCTCGCATTCATTTGTTCCTTTACCACTTTTTTTTTTTTTAGCATTGCGTTTTACTACCCGTTTGAGTTAAACGCTTATGTACTAATTACGCTAATGTGTTAGGGATGAGGAAGTTTGAATTTAGAGGAATTCCACTCGCATTTGCGTAGAGTGAGAATGGGAAAACCATTTAGGAAAAACCTCCCTCAATGCACCCGACCAGGATCAAACCCCGATCTTCCTGTCATCGGCAGTCTGGTCTAGTGCGAAAGTAGCGCGTTAGACCGTACGACCACCGAAGGAGGTGTTTCTTTACTACTACTATCACTACCACTAATTTTTATCATCATCATCATCAATTTGATCAGTTGAAATTATTTTACAATAATTTTCCAAAACAGAACATTTTCCGTCTCACATCTCTAGGTCCAACTAACAGTCCCGGTCAAGACAAATTCCCCATTTAAACTAAATAGCTGATCCAATTTTTTGCGAGCGTGAGTGGACCATATTTCAAGACTTTTCGGAGGTCTGAAAGCAGCAGTTACTTTTGATACCCCGCCTCCCCCCAGTGAACCCTTATTTAATGTTTAGATACACCCGAGATGACGAACGCAGAGTAGCCTAGTAATAGCAGTGCAAGGGGTAGTTTATATATTACGTGATGGTATTATTTATTTTGGTTCCTCCCTATTCCTCTCGTCTTACCACGTAACGGTTCGACCCCCTCCTTCTTGGAAAATGATTACGCAACAATGGAGTGGCTTACTTCACCTTATTGTTAAATATATCTACGTTGGGAAATGTTTTAGTTGTAACGGTGTATCACGTAACCGCGTCGATGTAGGTCATTCTATTATTGGAGGTATTGAGACGGATGTGTTTGTTCCTGTTCCGTCTTCTTTCTTTGAGATCGTTTTAAGTTCCTCCGCACAGGGAATTAATTAGGTGCTAGATTTATGTGACGTACACACTTATGAGTAGGCCTAATCACGTATTGGCATGACTAACATGCCACAGGTCAGTCTCCATCGTGTAAACATCTCACCAAAGTGTTTGGGAACTGTGTGATTGACAGAGGAGGGTCCCACAGACGCCCCAGAGAGGTTGATAACCAGTGGTTCATGGGGGACATTTTACCCAGGGACTAAGGAACTATGTGGTAGACACGGGAACTAGGGAACAATGTGATGGACTCGGGGATGGCTAGGGAACTTAAAACAGTTTCACTCGTCTCAATTCCACTATTTTATGATAAAAGACTTCCAAGTTATTCCACCCAATATGCGACAGCTGGCACTAGCTGTAATTCTTACCTGAATTAACATATGTGGGGTGAGATAAGCTCTTTATTTACATGTTACTATTGTTTTTACAAGTATTTGATTTAGTGAAACAGCATATCTATTCTGCACCCCTTAAAAATAAAAGCTCATATCTAGTCTTAGCCTTCATAGGAAATACTTCCCTGTACAATCGGGCTGCCAGAAACGAGCGCTTTCCTTTTCAAGTTTCTAAACCTCCCACCTCCTTTTTAACCTCCTCCCTCCCTTGACAATTCCCTCCCACCTCTTACCCACCCCTTCTCCCTTCTCTTTCCTACCTCAATACACCGGAAAAGCTTGGGGGCCTTAGGGCAAATGAACGTGTGTATAGCTTTATTAGCTAAGGGTAGTGCCCCCCTTTTCCCATCCTCCCTTATTTTTAGACCTCCTTAGGGGATGGTGAAACCCCTCCTCTTGGGTCTGCCCCACTTATACATAATAAGGTTCTTGTTTCACCCTAATATCACAAGTGCTGCACCCCTTGAATACAGCGTGTACTGGAATATATGTACCGACACACACTCTACCTACAGCGTGTGTTGAAATATTTGTACCAACGCAGCCCCTTTCTACAGCGTGCATTGAAATATATATATATACCGACACATCCCCTATCCACACCGTGTGTTGAAATAAATGTACCGACACATCCCCTATCTACACCGTGTGTTGAAATAAACCAATATCCTACTATATAATAGATTTCTGGTAGGGAAAAAGGCCTTTCAGAAAACAATTCCTACGGTGAACGGACTTTATGTACCGACACATCCCCTATCTTCACCGTGTGTTGAAATATATATATATATACCGACACATCCCCTATCTACACCGTGTGTTGAAATATATGTACCGACACATCCCCTATCTACACCGTGTGTTGAAATATATGTACCGACACATCCCCTATCTACACCGTGTGTTGAAATATATGTACCGACACATCCCCTATCTTCACCGTGTGTTGAAATATATATACCGACACATCCCCTATCTACACCGTGTGTTGAAATATATGTACCGACACATCCCCTACCTACAGCTTGTGTTGAAATATAATATGTAGGCCTAACAACTCACTCTCTACCTAAAGTATGAGATGAAATGCATGCTCCGTTTGCTTTCTCTTTATTTAAATTGCAAGCTTCATATTTCTGTACTGTACGAATAAAAATGTAGTGTTTTAATAAGTGTACAAGCCTATAGCTTGAATGGGTACTAAGACGTGGTGCTAAAAAAATCCTTGGTTTAGGGACTACTTTAACAAATTTTAACACTTTAAAATTACTTGTTCAAAGCTTTTTGTAATTTTCATATGAAGGACCTTATCTGACAGCTAGGGAATTTACTAGATCTACTCTCACGTATTCATACGTCAAGTCATGTGAGCTGCAGCTGCCACTTTTGATAGATATTACCAATACCTCTATATTAAATAACACTAGTAGAATAACATAATGTGATCTATTTTGGGCGCAAAATAAACATGTTTATGTTTTCTGAAAGACCCTTCGTATGAAAATTGGACTGTGCCCATCGTTTGCTTGTATTACCTTCTCAGCAACAACAGTCTACTTGCCAAAACATTGTCACCTGAATTTCCGGATATATCTATATGTCGGAACACCTCCAAGCCTACCCCTCCCTCGTAATAAATCTTGACAAACTGTCTTTGAAGAGGGGGCGAAGCAGGAAGGTATGTATGTGATGGTGGATTAAGGGGAGTTTGAGGGGTGGGGGAAGGTGTTATTAAATTTTTAATGGTGTCCCGGCCCACCTTCTTGTACACGGTGGGCCTTTTTGCGCGCAACGCGGAAACCCTCTTTTCTTTCTCAAGAAACCTAGTCCGGGATATTTCGGGTAGTTTTTTATTTATTTTTTTAGATAAGAGGCTGCTAGAAAGAAAGGGGAGAAGGTATTACGAGTTAAATAATGTACATACATCACTTTCTTTTTTAATTCTTGAAGGACATCCTTGTATCAATACAGGATACGTTTAGTTGGTCTATTTAATACGTATTGATTTTATATTTCTATCGGGGGGTATTTACCCACGTTATTAAATCTATACACACGACTTGGCTTAAGGTCGCCGCCTAGTTGAAGGGAAATATCTTCACCCTTCGTTATTTATTATAGGAAGCTTCAAAACCACTGAAACAGTCCTCAGATGTCTTTAAACGTTCTTTAGATCCGCTTCGTTGGTCGAATGGTCTATGGTGTCACTCTTTGTAGAATGTAGAGCCGATGACGGGGAGGTTTGGGTTCGAATCCCTGTCGGGTGTACTGGGGTTTTCCCCCAACTAAAGTGGTTGCACACTCACCCTCCACGTAAATTCGGGTACTCTTCCTTTAAATCAAACCTTAGCGTAATTTAGTACATAATATGAGTCAAACCCAAACGAGTCGTGGTGCTATATATATATATATATATATATATATATATATATGTGTGTGTGTGTGTGTGTGTGTGTGTGTGTGTGTGTGTGTGTCCCAAAAGCTACTGGGTTGTAAAGTACCACGTACTCTTCCTCGTAGCAGTTCTTTGTACAACAGATGTTGGAAATGTCCAGACATCTCTTCGGGCTCGTGGGGGACATTTCTAACATCTGTTAGAGGAAGGTCCGACACCTTAGCTCTGTCGGTAGCGTGTCTTTCTACTGGGCTAAGGATCCCGGGTTCGATTCCTGGCATGGCCGAAAAATGTATTATTGGGGAAGGTTGGGTTTCCCCTTTTTCTTAGTAATGAATTAACGGCCGGGGGGTCTGGATGTTGCTTCTGTTCTAGATTTAAGTTAGTTTATATGTCGTGTGCTGATATAATCGGTCAGTTCAGAAAGTACACTTTAAATACCTAAAATAAATCGTGGTTGGGGGGGGGGGATGTTTTAAGAAGAACTGCAATGTGGTATGTGATATTTCACTGCACATTAACTTTTGGGGAATTCTTTTTATTACATGATGTAATTTACATCAATTCACGCGACTGATAAACTAACCTAAAGGCGTCGAATAATTGAAGGGAAATTATATCCCCACACTTTCGGTTATGTAAATGAAAGTTTTGAATCTTCAAACCCATTGAAACATCCATTTATTTTTAAATGTTCTATTTTGACTTTAAAAAATATATATTTATCTGTTCTAAAAAGGCTGGATCTTTGTTACAAACCATTTATTTTAATCTTATAACTAAGGAATTTCGTGTGAAACGTCGTTGAAAGTGAGCTAATTTCACCTTTTCATGATTATTTTTAATTCCTTAGGGGCATGTTGATACCTTTTCCCTTCTATTTGGTCACAAATCACTTTTAAAAAAAAAGCAAACCCCTTTTTAAATTACTCTAGATTCCAGGACGCCTGTGGCGCGTCTCACTCCTTCGGGGGATGGAACTTTGGATTCCAGATCAAACACAACACCCAGTTCTCCGTCCGTTAATCCATCACTTGTATGGTAGGGTGGAAGGGGACTCGAGAAAAGGCCAGTGATTTTAACAGTTTTTATTGAAAAACAATATTGTTGTTAAAATATTTCTCCAGTAGAAACATAAAGTTTAATTTTCTTCAAATGGCGAAATCAACAGTTTGTTGAATATCTGTCCTTAGTATAGCAACATTAGATGAGAAACTTTTTAAATTAAGAGAAAAAGTTGTCATTAAATTCTAAGACACCCTTGACAGATATTCAAGAAATTTTGAGGTCACCGTGTGAAGAAAATTAAACTCTATGTTTCTACTGGAGCAATATTCCATTTATTTTGACCAAAAAAATGTGTTGCCATAAAAACTGTCAAAACACTGGGGTCTTCTCGAGTCCCCTTCCGTCCCGCCTTAAAGACGAACCCTACTAATGTCACCAATAAGAATCTCTTGAATTTGGGAATAGTTTTTCATGATAGATTAGATTACGTTTTTATTTTACAAACTACAAACAATTTTAGGGTTGTTTACAATTAAATTATTTTCGAAATTTTTTAATTTGTTAAAAATATTTGAACGCTTTGCTTTAAAATCGATACCTAAAGAGAGTTTATTGTGGCTAACAGGACGTTGGGTTTGTTTTTATGAAGAAATTTACTTAAGGGTAATGTCTTTATCGTGAAAACTTACTTAAGGGTAGCTTACTGGAAACATATTTTTTGTGATTGTGTCATACTTCAGCCAAAGCTTATTTTGCAATACGGGCATACCCCAATATTACGACATGTTAAGGTGCGACAGAAGGAAAAACGAGTAATTTTACAGTTTTTATAGCATTACATTTTTTTGGCCAAAATAAATATTTCTCCAGTAGCAATATAGTGCTTAGTTTTCTGTACATGCTAATATCAACAGATCCTGAATATCTGCCAAGGATGTCCTGGAATTTTGTCAAAACTTTTTAAATAAAGAGAAAAAGTTTTGACAAGATTCCAGGACATCCTTGACAGATATTCAAGATCGGTTGATATTAGCACGTGAAGAAAACTAAACTCTATGTTGCTACTGGAGAAATATTTTATTTATTTTGGCCAAAAAATTTCATTTCTATAAAAACTGTAAAAATACTTGCGCTCCCTTCGGTCGCACCTTAAGTACCAACCAGACCGTTGTCATAAAGAGAACTTTCTCGCAAAGTGAATCATTGCCCCTTCTTTTTACTAACGATACATTCACTGAACTGCATTCATCATATTTGTGTAAAACTGACACGAATACAGCATTTATAATTAAAATAAACCGCTAGTAATCCACTAAATCAAATCACATAACGTAACACACAGAGTTGCAGCGCCGCCTACCGTGTTTGTAACACTTAGTCCAGCGGGAAGCCGGCAGCGTCATGATTCTGAACCGTCGGATAGTCGGGGTATAATCACTAACTAAAACCGTCCTGTGAGCAAATCGTTGCAAAGTGGGGTATGCCCGTGTTTTAAATACTCAGTGGTTTTTTTTAACGCACCCGATTCAAAAAAGGAAACATAAACAATTTTACAGAATCTGAGTTAGAATCAGAGACCTCTAGATCTTCTGTCTAACGATCTCCCAAACTGAGCTATTTCGGCATACGTTGTTATAGATAAAACATTGTTGTTGAAGGTATGCTGTGTACAAGGTGACACCGGAAGTGAAGGTTTCTTTATTCCAAATAGTGTTCTTCAACTTGTTTACCACCAAACCTGTCCCATAACGACAGCTGTACAACTCTAGAGGGAAGTTTTCAACAAAACAGCGTGACTCTTATGTGTGTGGTTGTTTTTTTGTTTTTTTTTGCACAACATTTTACTATCCGTTTGGGTTATACGTATCCTTAGACTGAAATCTCTTAACACGTCCATAGAGTGTCATAATTTCAGGTTGTGTATATATTTAAAAATATTATTTTATAAAATTGTGATCTTAATAAAACAATATAAAATAATGTCTGTAATATTATTATAGTGACTGGAAAAGTTGGAAATGCTCTGGAAAAGTCAGGGAATTTTATTTTGGCTGGACACCCTAATTAAGGCTATACATTGTAAAGAGCTGGTGTATAAATCAACTCGGCCCTCCCTCTTATTTTTATTTTTTTCCCATATATCTCGCATAATACCTCGTGACTCAGTCCTACTTTTTGAAAAGACAATGCGGTCGTATGTGTGTGGTATGCGTTGTCGCCGCTAGATGCCAGCAAGAGGATAGGCATACCGCGCCATCTGTCCGCGTTGGAGGTAACTACAAAGCCATATTAATTTTTTTGATTTCGTTGTATGATTTCCCCCCCCCCCCNCTCTGTTTTTTTTTATGATGCTCGTGTAACTTTTCCATCTTCATAAACCGCAAGCAGCCTCCGGCCTTTGTAGCTTTTGTGCTTTGTTCCAACGTCAAACAATATAATATATATCTCATCTACGGAAGGCTCTTTATGGCAAACACTGGCTGAAAGTATTATTAGAATCGTTTGATAACACTTTTTATTGGTAATATAACTATTTACAAGTAAATGATAGCTATTTCCAAATATGTTGGCATTAATAACTTTCGGACAGTGTTTTAAATAACCAGCTGTCAGTTACCTACACTCCTACCGTGGATGAGCTATAGAGAGTATAATCGTCCATAAAAATAAAGTTCTAGGAATTGGATGTGTATTTTTCCTTTCCCCGCCAACGCGCCCCTTCATTTGCACACGACCTGGGAAAGGTGACTCTCGGTGATGCATTGAACTCGTACAATCTCCTCGATAGGGTGGGACACACACTCACGTCAAGGGAGGGGAGAAAGCGGGGCATTTGCTCACCCCTCAACATCACAAATTCATTTTATTATTTATTTATTTAGTACCGCGTCTTACTACCCGTTTGGGTTATACGCTTAAGTACTAATTACGCCAATGAATAAGAATTGGGAAGGTTGAATTTAGAGGAAGAGAACCCGCATTTGCGTGGAGGGAGGGTGAGTGGAAAACCAATTAGGGGAAAAAACCACCCTCAGTGCACCCGACCGAGATTCGAACCTCGATCTCCCCGTCTTCGGCAGTCAGGCTCAACACGAAACTAACGCGTTTGCCAACTACGCCACCGAGGTGGGTAACATCGCAAATAATTATACTAAAAGTCTCAGAACTGTGAAGCACGTAACAGCCGATTTTTACTAGGAAGAGCTTTTTAGAAAATAAAATATTTTTTTTTTCGATTTAGTGATATTCTATAGGTATTGATAATATATATTTCATGAATAACAACTGCAGATCACATGTCTTGACGTATAAATGCGTGAAAGTTGACCTAGTATATATATTTTTAGTTTGCATAAGTTTCTTTATATGAACATTGGACTGTATGGCAAAAAGCACTGAGGATGTGTGTCGAAGTTTAGGCTATATTTTAAGACCAGGCTTATTTTGACTTGATATTAAAATGTATCTCTTCCTTACTCGGAGGTATTGTTTTAGGGTGGAATAAGTGTATCGTGCTATCTTTATAATACAGCCAAAGCTTGAAGAAATAATATCAGGAGTTGAGAATGGCCAATTTATTAGGTCAAAACCTAAATATTTAGGACTTTGGCTGGCTACTATTGCTGATATTCAGCTCCATCGACCAGGGTGCAATTTCCCGGAATGTTATGATTATCTGCATTTCGCTCGCGTATGTAACAGATTGACCGCGGGTCATAAAGGTCGGATACTTCAGTTCAATGTTCATAGGAATACCTTTTATAAAATACTAACGCGAGTGCTCTGAGTATCAAGGTTATTATACACATACCTCCACAATGTCGTACTGAGGGTGATTGTTGTATCCAGGCCCCATACCTCCACAATGTCGTACTGAGGGTGATTGTTGTATCCAGGTGACATACCTCCACAATGTCGTACTGAGGGTGATTGTTGTATCCAGGTGACATACCTCCACAATGTCGTACTGAGGGTGATTGTTGTATCCAGGTGACATACCTCCACAATGTCGTACTGAGGGTGATTGCTGTATCCAGGTCCCATACCCCCAAAATGTCGCACTTCGAGTGCTCGTTTCCAGGTCCAATACCTCTACAATGTCGCACTGCGGGTGCTCTTAGTAGAAGGTTATTCTATGTCAGGTCACGCCGCTAGTAATTGCGAGGAACGGAAGGCTGTGCAGGGGGAGGGAGGAGGGTCTTCGTGGAAGGTGTTGTTAGTAAGACTACCCTGTGTTGGGGACATCCACACGTGGACGGACTCACGTCAGGGACCAGGAATCCCCTGACTCGGCGCCGCTGAGTGAGATACAGGGCCTTCCTATCAAAGTAGGGACACTGTCGGTTAACTGACAAACAGCTTACACCGCAAGAACAAAACATTACAGTAAGGCTTGGTAAGCACTTGGAAACATTGTTTCTCGATGTTTCCTGCTGCTCACAAACACAGAGAAACCGTTTATCTTTTGGGAAATTAAGGTTTCATCTTTCACATTGATGAATTAATGGCCGGTGGGTTGTTAGTTGTGTCTGTTCTAGATTTAAGTTAAATAAGTCGTGTGCTGAATGGTTTGTTCGACTGACATGTTCATCTCTCATAATTGGGTTCTAATCCTGCCGGGCATTACCATGAGTGTTGTTTTTTTCCAATCCTCCCTCCAATCAAATGCTGTGTTTTTCATTAACTTTAATTCTCCCTGTAAGCTGTATTCAGTAGATCACTCGCGTCGGTAAGGGCGGCAGTACACTGTCATATTGCTTTTATGAAATAGAAATATTTATTTTATAAAAGGAATGGTAAAATATTTTGTACCACCCTTCATAAAAAAAATGTGTCATTACATTACATCACATTTTCTTTAGAGTTTGTACAGTATATGTGATTACAAAAATGGACGCCAATCACGTCAAAAATATTTACGAATGGACCATGAAACTCCAAAAAAATGTGTTCACCAAAGTTGCTCTGTTAATAATTAAAAGAAAAAAGAAGTACCTATGCCATATAGACTAAAGGCCCATTCACACAGTACGCTAAGCTAAACTAAGCAATGGTCCCTCCTTTCACTCCAGAACTCAGTGTTGTTTCTTTCTGGTCTGCTCCAGTGAAGTTTAGCTATGATGACTTTCTCCAAAATGTATTATTTGAGTTCAGGTTATAGTACTGAGTAAAAACATATGCTGCAGTTAGCAGCTGTTTTGGAAGATGAAGAAACTTTAGTAGGTGGAGGTTTGACTTGTTCGATTAACGCTTCCATTTTAATGTTAAAACATTTATTAAATATAAAACCTAAATAGATTATTACTTAAATCCATGTGAAACAAACTGAAAACAAAACTTCAACACTTCTTTGGTTATTTTCACCAAACCAGCACTGCGTCTGTTCAACACGGAGACCCGAGATGCGTTATGCGCATGCGCAACGTAAGATGGCTCAAGATGAGAGATGGAAAAATTGCCTGGCCAGCAATCGGAAAAAACATAGCAAGGCATAGCAAGGCATAGCTTAGCTTAGCGTTCTGTGTAAACCTACACATTTAAATATATGGTCGGCTATTTTCCTAAAGAGTAAGCAGAGCAAAGCTTAGCTTAGCGTTCTGTGTGTACCGGCCTTTAGTGTGGAGTTTGATCACTCAGTCTTTTCCACCTGTTCAGGCTATACGTATACATCGAAATTACTCTAATGCGGTGGTGATGAGGAGGGAAGCGTTTTAGAGGTAGTTACTCACATTTGCGGGGAAAGAGAGTGAGTGGGAAACCATTTAGAAAAAAAAATCTCCGTAGACTCGACCAGGATTCGAAACTCCGTTCTCGCCGTCATCAGCAGGCCAGTCTAATACGAAAGGCCTTAGATTGTTCGGCTACTGAAGCGGTGTGTATGCGTTTGTGTGTGTGTGTGTGTGTGTGTGAGAGAGAGAGAGAGAGAGAGAGATGATGTTTAATGTATTAATAGATAAACTGCTTTGCAACTACAGGTTAAACTTTCATATTTTGCTACTTTCTTTGATAGCTTACAGAACATGACCGAAGTGTTAAGTCTTTGATAAAAGATTTGTTAAATACATTCAAAGATATTTTATGGATCGTCCAAGTTATTTCATATTATTTTCTTATATCAAAGAACTTTGATAAAAACCCTCTTCGGTTGCCGCATGGTCTAAAGCACCACTCTCGCACTAGACCTCGAATCTCGGTCGGGTGTACTGAGGGTTTTTTCCAGAATCGTTTTCCACTCGCCCTCCACGAAAATGTGGGTACATTCCCTCTTCACTTTCTAATCCCTAAAACCAATAGCGTAATCAATAGACCTACAGGTTACCTGGTGGTCTAGGGGTAAGGTTTCAGACTTCTTTTCTAGGGGTCCGGGGTTCAATCCTCGGTCCCGGTACAGATTTAGCTGATTGCCAAACCCATTTTCACCTCTGAAAAGATGTATATTAATAACAACTAGTGGATGTGTGGAATGCCAGGCCTCCGCCGTGGTTCGGATCTCACGTTAAACTGTAGGTCCTCCATTTCATCTCACAATCACCCTACCATTACACATTAGCGTAAGTAGCGTATAACCCGAACGGGTAGTAAGACGCGGTGCAAAAATAATGGATAAAATAAATGAGGCAGCAGTATAATACAGCCCAAGACGCACTTAACTGAAATCTATAATACTAATGGCGACCAACTCACTATTCGCGTCAAGTGGGAATAACAGCCACTTTCGATCGTGGCATTCAAGCCCAATGAATAATGCAGGACACATAATCCACAACTCATCAAGTTGTGCCAACTCCTATATGTTACTGCCATACGCGTATCGGCCGATGCAGAATACAAGCACTGACCAAAATAAATCTGTTCCAGTGCGTGTGATTGCATTCAGGTATTTCAGCATCACGGTACGCTTTACTATGGTAGTTTGTTTTTTTATTTAGAGAGTGAAATTACATTGTTGTAGTTTTAAGAGGCGTGTATGGTAAGAACATTGAGACACGTTGCAGAAATTTAGAAATCCCGTATGATTTAAGAAGTTGTTTTGTTATTTTTTGATGATGTGACTGCATCTTGGTGAGTAGTTGGACGTATGTGTACTATTGTAAAGAATGAAGTATCGAAACAGGCAAAGATGGCAGTTTATAAAAGTGTGTTTAACGCCAACATTGTTTTAAGGATGTGAAGCGTGGGTTTGTCAGGAGAAACACAAGAGCAAGGTGAATGCGGTTGGAATGAGATATCTAAAAAATGTAAGTGGAAGAACTTGTATGGACAGAGTGAGTAACGAATGGGTGGTGAAGGAGTGCGGTTCGAAAGGGAATCCAATAGGTCGATGTGAAATAAGCGTTTTACGTTGATCTGGGCATGTTTAGAGAATGAGTTTTGATCGAGTGACGAATCAAATATAGGAAGGTAGAGCGTGTGGATCAAAAGGAAGAGGTAGACCATGTAAGACGTGGCTAAATTTTGTAGACGAATGTGTGAAAAAGAAAAACTTGAAAAGAGTCTTAGTAATAAAAGAGCATACATGACTGGGTGTATGGATATTGTTGAAGTAAAGGGAGCATGCGAGGATAGGGAAGTGTGGATAAAGTCGGTGAGGATGTATTAAGTACGGAGTTGTTGTTTTTTTAGCTAAATGCACAGTTTATTGCCTACCCCATACCGCGTGATTATATATGAATGTATGTAGTTTGATAGTGTTTTCGACAAAATATAGTCGAAAATATCAGCAGGTTTCTGACAAGTTAAAAAGTTTAAAATTTGTTTTTTTAATTCAACGATGATTTATGCGAAAATTTGTTCTTCTGAGATTAAAGTAAATAGTTAGAAACCTATATCTAGCCTTCCTTTATCAAATAAAGTAATTTTTCTATATAACGAAGAGGACGGGGTTTTAATCCCAATCAGGTATTTGAGAGTGTTTTTTACTTGAATGGTATCTTCTTCATTACTAACCCATCAGCGTGGTTCGGTTCAGTTTCCGGTATGGGTAGAGCAAAAATATTTGGGGAAATTGTGTTTCACAACGATGAAATAATGGCCGCGGGGGACTGAGTGTTGTGTTAGTTTTAGATTAAATATAGTACAAGTCGTGTGCTTATTTTATCAGTGCATGTTGAATACCTCAAATAAAATTTAAAAATACGGCAGAATAAGGCAACAAAACAAGCTGAGGCGTTTGTTTCGTCGTCTTGTTACTCTGCTCTTAAGAACAATTCTGCTTATCAGTGATTTAGTTAAGGGATCAGGGATAGGGCGAAGTTTCACCAGTACTCGCCTGGAGTAAGGTAGAGGGAAACCACTCTGAGAATAGTAGTAGTTTCGACTGACCTTACTGCGAGATACAGAGAAAGGAAGCCAACAGGCGTTTTTAACAGTCAACTGCTACTGCAGTGTGAGGCGGGTTGGGGTGGTGTTGGTGAGGAAAGGGGGTGAGGGGTATAGATGTGGGGAAGGGTGTTTTTTGTAGCACCGCGTCTTACTACCCGTTCGGCTTATACGCCTATGTACTAATTACACAGGGATTAGGAGCGTTTAGTTGAAAGTAAGCGCACCCGCATTTGCGTGGAAAAGAGTGGAAAACCATTTAGGGAAAACCCCCCTCAATGCACCCGACCGGGATCGAACCCTGATCTCCCCGTCTTCGACAGTCTAGTCCAACACGAGAGTAGCGCGTTAGACCACGCGGCCACCGAAGCGGGTGAGGGTTTCGTTTGGGAAGGGGGGGTTGGAAGAGTGTTGTTGGTGGGGGAGGA
>CABFWB010001475.1:0-25899 GCA_902151455.1 Timema bartmani
AATTTCATCAAAATCGGTCCAGCCGTTTAGAAGGAGTTCAGTGACATACACACGTACATAAGAATTATATATATTAAGATAATATAATATTATAACATCTTACTCATATCAAACTTCCTATGCGTGATTGCAGTCTTGTTGGTGTTATCTGTCGCTTGCAATCGTCGTCGAGAGACGCACACCAAACATCCACCTCCCAATGACGACGTCCGTGAGAACATCATCAACTACGCTGACGAGGGTGGAGGGGAGGATGACATGACAGCCTTCGACATAAAACCTCTACAGATACCTGTGGAAGGAAATTCACAAGATCTGTCTCCTAAAATACAGTGTAAGTTAAACTGCTTGAACGAACTGTACAGGCTGGTTGTGTTAAATTGTGCACATACTTTGTTTTTAATTAGTATGTTTAACACCTGGATTAGTTACAACCTATTTAAACCTCCCTGTCACCCATCAGTAGGGATCTCGTATCGCAAGAAAAGTATTGATACTGTACTCATAAAAAGTATCAAAAGAGAAGTTTCAGTACCATACCAGTATAGAAATAAAATTATTAACTACAGTAGGTATCAGTATCAAAATTTTAATCTGGGAAACATAGTTTTTTAAATCTAGTAACAAAAAATACAACTTTTGCATTATAATGGTATTTTAATATTCATTAAAACACTGCAAATTATAATTTAACTAACCATATTATTGAATAATTATGTTGATAGTTATGATAATAATGTTGATGGATATTATAGAAGATATTTACTATATTAGCTTTTATTAAAAATATTTTATTTTCATACATTCGACCCTCTTTTAACCGTGAAAGTTGGATAACTTGGCTTATTTTGTTGCATTTTGCTGAAGTTCTGAACGAAAAACACAACAATAAAAAATTAGTAATATATAGAATTGTCAATCCTCTTCAGTGCAGTCAGTGAGAAATACGAGTATATCAAATTTTTTTTCCCTACAAAAGCCTGTTACTTGTTTTAGTTAAGGAAAATGTTCGTTCAGAAACCTAACGGTCGTTTCTTTTGATACAGTCCCGATACAAGTGTGTGAGTAAAAGTATCAATATTAGTAATATATTGATACTTGTTTCGCATGCCCAGTCACCAATAATTACTCTATACCCGTGGTCATGAGCTGCACAGTCACCGGTGCAGGTGAAGTGATGAATCACTGGCATGAATTGTCGTTATACAAGACTAGATATAACAAGAGGTTAAACACTGATATTACAAAAGAAGGGGAGTCTAATTATTTGTATTTAAAAGTAGATAAATGTACACATGAAATAGAAACTTATCCATATCCAAACAAATCTGGGAAAACATCAAATTAAATTTATGTGCACAAATTAACCAAATTTCTTTTAATCCGAACAAGATTGTCGGCTTATCCGTCTAAATTAAATGTGTGTGCTATATTAATGTGTTTATTTATTTGAGGTATTTAATGTAAACTTTCTCAACCGACTGTTTATATCAACACACGAATCTAAATATAGAAGAGACTCAACATCCAACCTGTAGCCAATAATTCATCACTGTGAAAGGGAAAGCACACATTTGACCAATGATAAATTCTTGGCCATGCCAGGAATCAAACCTGGGTCCCCTTTGCTCAGTAGGCAGACACGCTACCGACTGAGCCAAGGTCAAGGTGTTGGGTCTATGTGAATGTGGCTGTGGCAAAATAAAAATGTCTGTTTCTAACAGTTGTAGGTCCCCATTTGAAGCCTGGTCCAGTTGTCGAGGAGTTTATGGAGAAATACAAGAGGGCCGACAGAGATATTAATGTACCACCATTTGATGATCTAAGAAATTATGCTTACGAGGGGCCTGGCAGTGTTGCCGGGTCATTGTCATCGTTGCCCTCAGGTAAACATTTGATGGCAACTATATTTTGAATTAAGGTTATGATAGCTCTAAGAATGTCTTGGTTGCCATGTTAGAAGTCAGGCACATGTTTAGGATTTAATTCCAAGAAAGTGCGGAAGTGAAAAATGGGTACCAAGGCACTTACCTTTAAGAGTTTTGTGTAAAAACTTGCCCTGTGGTCTCTAAAGTTAAACTTTATAGAGATATATAACTGTATGTATTCACATCCAATGTTCATTTCCTGCGTTTGTTTTTTATGTTATTCCTTTTACATGTTTTTATATAAGTGTCCTATTATTATTTACAATTTTTCTTTTCCTTCCTTTTGTGTTTTTTGGTTATTTATTTTAGAAAGTTGTGTTGCGTGTTTCACACTCCTCCCTGATGAGTTCCAATAGAATGAAACCTAGGTCGGGGGATTGGGCGGTAACGATCGATTTTCTTCAAGAGGGAGCCATTACCTCTTTGTCCATTGACAGCAGTGTAAAGTGTAAATTGTGTTCTTATTTTCACTGTAAAAAGCATATTGTGTTTATTCCTTTTATATGTTTTCCATCCACCTTTCCTGTACCTTTTTACAAATATAATAAAATCAAACTTTATGATTTGTGACATCACAAGCTATTCACAGGTTTTGAAAATACCAGCCAAAATACAATGTCTTGGAAGTCTTTATAATTCAAACGACCACTTAAATTGCATTATGCATGTAGCATGGATTACAATAATTAATGATACTATGTGAGTAAATTATTACAGCTCTTTATTTTTCATTTAATGTCTTGAAATAGTGCATTTTAGTTTCAGTTAAATGTTTTATTAGTTGACAGTTTGGGTGACATAGAAACAGGGGTGGACTGGGACATTGGGAGATATCCTGGATTGATTTGGGCGCCCACAACTACTTTAAACTAAAATAAATATATTCATTCAATTCTAAAAATATATATATATATATTTTTTTTTACTAAATTTTATTCAAAAGTTCCAATGAGTAAGTGTGAGGTGCCCAGAATACATCGTTTTGTTAACATATTTGATGATATTAAATATAGGACCATTCCGTTTCTTGCTGTTTATAAACAAACGTAAACTCATCTGGTTAGTGATCTACACAAATAGCGAATGGAAGAACATTTTACCAACTTAAATATATCATTAAAAACACCCAGTGTCAATAGTAAGTAAAAACTGATCATCAATAATGGAGGTGAAATGGCCTCGGAACTAAATTAACTAATAATCAAGATATAAATACTTTACTTTACTTACACTGAGACATAGTTCCAGTGGTATTTATGGATATATGCCAAGGACCATCATATTTGTGGTGCCGGGCCACTTGGAATCCGTCCCAGTCCGCCCCTGGGTAGAGACCCCAGGTCACCCCTGTATGTTGGAGTCCTAAGTTAATTTTAACCATAGTTAATCAACAACTCTATCAAACTAGAATGAGACACTTTTACATACCAAGGTGTATTTTGTTCTTGTTTCACATTTCATTTTAATGTTTCCCAGGAACAGATGACAATGATCATACCTTTGACTATCTCGAAGGATGGGGCCCTCGTTTCCACAAGCTGGGCAACATTTATAGACAAGACAGTGAAGAGAGTGGCGAAGATAACAGTGAGAGGCGGTAGCCACATGTATACCACATTAAACAATATCCAGGTGGTGTAGCATTATAAAATAAACTATTCCATTGCTGTCATCGTTGCTGTGCTCCATCCAAATAACTTCACAAGCCGAGGAAAAATATTTACCTCAACAAGTGTTGACCGATATTAGAAGGATGTATTGAGTGTTTGGACATTGACAATATTAAGACTAAAAACTTTTTTTTATGAGGCCAATAAAGACCAGTTTGGATGTGGTTGGTGAAAGTGTTTTTGAAAATGGGCAAGCGTAGTGTCATTTTTAATTTCTTGTCTATTAGGCAAAGCAAAAATATAAATTTCAGGTTTCATTGAACAAGTTAGGGGGAAAAGTGATTTTATGAACGGTTTAACGGTATAGAACCCCAGGTTGGTGGTTTTATGGTCTGAACTCTAAAGCGTCACTCTCACCTTAGATTGGATTGCCACATTGAATCCCGGTCGAGTGTACTGAGCGTATTTTTTTCTTAAATGTTTTCCCACTCTCCTACCACACAAATTTAAAAACATTTCCTCTAAATTATACCTTGCTCACTCTATTAGTGCAAATATGTGGTAACAGGTAGTAAATCCTAGTGGAAAAAAAAATCCCACACAGAAAGCCATCTTATCTCTGTCCCCTCCCCAACCCCTTTTTCACGAATACATTCCTCAATATATTGGGATATATTATGTTCCTTAAAAAGGTTCCCTTGTTATATGTATTTAACTCTTTTTATGTACAAGCCTACTTTTTATAGTAAATAAATTGGGTGCATTTTGATAAGTATTTTGAAATGAGTCCTGTTTTAGTCTTGTTTCAATTTTGATTTTCAAATATATTTTTATAGCTTGTGACCAAACTTTAATATTATAACATATGTTTATTATCTTTCTCTGTAAGGTGTCAGCTCATGGCCGCCGGTCTAAGTGGGCTTTCACACGTAACGGTTTTTTGCCGTCGCCGTGGACAGCGCACGCCATAAATAAAGACAGTGCAAATGACGTACGCCGTCTATATCAATGGCGTGCTGTATATTTTTGAATTCTCTCCAATCTGCCACCTCCATTTCCCAATTCTGCTCCAGTGTGCTAACATGGACCGACCAAAGGAAGAAGTTTTTGTGTGTATACTTGCTATATTTACAAAATAAAAAACGTCATCAAATACCACAAACGTGTTGGGTACATCCTTTGAACATTCATAGACTTGCAAATGGTGTGTTTACCAACATGTTCCATTCACTATCGTCCAACGTCTCGAATTCTGGGTTCATTTCAGCACAAACTTCCCTCCAGCCTGATAATGATTCAGTCCAAGATTTGTACTCCTCTAAGTTTCTGTCTCAAAGCACTGGACTCAATTCCACTTGTGCAATTAATGACTCAACCTCAATTTCGAAAGTTCCGGAAGCCATAGTGTCTACTCAATACAACAAATAACGTGGAACTGAAGCTAGTCCGCCGTGCGGACCGATGGCGGAACACCGTGGCGTGTGAAGAGATGCATTAGACGCAATGTATCTCGGACCATTTCAGCACACCGTTCATGGCACGGCGGCCGTCCCTAGGTAGAGAAACGCCGTGGCTACCACGGCGGCCGTGTACGACATTCTTGCCATGCCGTCATGTGTGAAAGCTCTCATTTAAACCTGTGTACCTCGATAATCACGAAACCACCCACGATGACAGGAAAAACCATCACAAGTGAAAGATGCCTTACAAGTTTAGTGTAGGTTAGGCTAGTTTTTATTACAGCCATTACTGTTTCCAGCCTGTGGCCTGGGTAAGTATTTTATTCAAGTCATATATTTTTCCACTACCGGCTTACCAGGCCTGTCCTAGCTTCATATGCCTTATAATCTATCTTAAGACTAGGACAGGCACAACATCCAGTCCTTGGCAGTTAATTCATCATTGTAAAAGGGTAAACCCATATTTCACCAATGATAAATTTTTCGGTCATGCTGGGAATCGAACCCGGGACCCTTAACCCAGTATACGGACATGCTACTGACTGAGCTAAGGTGTCGGACTTGGTCATGCTAGTGATTAGCTCAATATCACATGAGCTTGAGTAATAAATAAAGCTTTTAAGTTTAGAACTTAGAACTAACAGTTTACAATTGTTATGGCTGAGACTGAGGTTAAATTTTTAGATGCTAAGAAAAAGATCCTCCCATATTTTTCTGAAGGTTTATACCAAATTTAAAAGTTTTAGTTCCTGATGGTAAGTAAAGTATTTTTCATAGGTTTTGGTTCAATGCTGGGATACTCGGTGAAAAGTGATGTTTCATGTTTTATTATGTATAGAAGATGTCAGTTCTGAATAGAGAAATGACAGACATTGTGATTTTATAGTTTTATGTACTTTTTTTTTCAAAATCTTTAACGTGCATTTTCTGTTCCGATTAATTATACTAGCACACGTGAATTTCTATGAGCGAGAGCGGAAGGACCTACCAATTTTGCCAAGAAAGGTATTCTCACATTACTTCCAGGGTTCTTTTACACGCCACAATTAACATGGGACCAACGGCTTTACTTCCCCTCCTAAGGAAGTTGCGCCACCAACTTTTTATCGCTCAAGAAAAATCCCTTGACCCCGGTTGGGTTTGAACCACTGAACATTGGGTCCTGAGGTGAGTCCAAGGGACAGGTGGATAAAAGGAGTGCAGAGGAAAGAGGAAAGGACCGGGTCATGAGGGGGGAGGAGGGTGAGAGGTGGTGGGGAGAAAGGATACGTTGGAGAGACTGATGTTCCAAACAGACTCAGCCAGTCGCTGGAAACTCTTCATCATGATGATGATGGTGATGATGTATCAATAATTTAAGTACTTCGACTCTTGACTTGGAGCAATTATTCAACTATTCAGAAACCCGCTTCAGTGGCCGCGTGGTCTAATGTGCTACTCTTGCAGTAGACTAGACTGCCGATGATGGGGAGATCGAGGTTTGAATCTCAGTCAAGTGTACTGGGGGCGGTTTTTCTAAAATGGGTTTCCACTCTCCCTCCATGCAAATGCAGGTACATATACTATAAATATAACCTTCCTCTATCCCTCCCTAACCTCCTTAATCCCTAAAACCATTAGCATAATTAGTACATAAGCGTATAACCCAAACGGGTAGTAAGACGCGATGTTAAAAAAAAAACTATTCAAGAAAAGAACACATGTTATAATTTAGTTTTTACAAGACAATAAAATGCATCTTGCTTTAATTTATAGCATATTTTTATAAAGTTAATTTAGCGTTTCTTCTGTTTGGTGTTGACGGCCCTTGTCTTGCGATGTTTAGAAGAGACACCGTCTCCTGACCGATAATGTAGTTGGTAGAAAACCACAAACGCCAAAATGCATATTCCACTAATCACTGCCAAGTACTCTGCCCGTTGTGTAAAAGGTGTACCACATATTGTGTACCATGATTTGCCTTCACTGGGAGCCCCTTTGGGTACACATTTGAAGTCGTAGTAATCTTCGCTATAGTTGGATACACACAAGTATTTTCTTTTGCTCAGCTCCTAGAAAAAAATGACATTAAAAATATATGTAATAAATTATTCTAACTAGTAGGTACTTAAATTTAGTGTTTCACACCTCTACTAATTGTAATATTTTTATGTTCACCATTGTGGCAACATGAGTTTCACGTTTTCAAATAACGGACTTACTTTAGCTGGTAACATAAGCTTTTTATGAAGTGTAATATGTGTCGAGTAGACTTGATCACAAACTCAAATCTTAATTTTACCCATAAACTCCAAATCTCGAATCCAAATCTTAGAATGCATTACGAGAATAGGAGGCTAACTTTCCTGCGTTGGTTTGATTCTTTTCCTTCAATTCTGATTTTATTGACATTAAGTTTAAGGGAATTGTCTAAGTTCTTGGGGGTTTAGGTTACTAGAAAGTATAATAATAGCTCTAAGAAAAATTCAAATTCAAAATTTGAAGAAAAGTTAAATAATTTACAAAAAAATAAAATTCCCCTTCAAATTCTTGACTCTCAAATAAACTTTAAAATGTGAGAAGTTTAAAGGCCCTATCAAGGAAAAAATAAATATATCTTACCAATCCGACAGGTGTACGAACATAAGCAATCTTGTCACAGGGCCCGGTGGTCTCGTGTAGACCTATAGATACTTCCTCCTGTGGCTCGCCAAATATTGTCATGCCGAGAAATAAGGCATAATATTGCACTAAATGTAGAACTAAGAGAATCCTACGATCGGAGCCTGATGAACTTCTACCTGCAAACACAAGGTAAAAGGTCTACAGTGGAACCTCGTCCATCCAGCCTGAAATTTTGCATTAATCATGGCTGTAAAACGTCTGCGTGACCGCGCTGCTCGTAAACGCAATTTCAAAATTGGAACAACAAAAACCTTCTCATTAATTATTTAAGAGTGAAGGAATAGTAGTTATAACATGTTTCAAGTGTTTTATAATTTTGTTATTATAAAAATAAAATAGTGAGAAATTTATTAGGTCTTCTGTAAAATAATATGAAGTATATTCTAAACTACAGATGAATAGTATTAACATATGAAAAATAGAAAACAATTTTAATGAAATGACAGGATATCAACCAACCAACCAACGCACCCTTTACAACTCTCTCTCTCTCTCTCTCTCTCTGGAAAAAAAATGCTACCATATCCTTATAAAGCATAAAAAGTTGTTTTAAATTTTGAGTGATAAGTGGGAAATAAATTCTAAAGTAAAAAAATCTGTTATTTTGCTCCTGAAATCCTTCATGTACCCCTTGGTATACACATACTGCAATTTGACAAACACAACTCTAATACATTTTTTATTACATCCATTACTGTTTCCAACCCATGGTCACTGTTTTATTGAAACCATATATTTTCCACTACCGGCTGGCTAGACCTGTCGTAACTTCATATGCCTTATAATATAACTTAAGACTAGGACAGGCAACAAGGCCATAGCCAGCCAATAATTTAGGGGGGGGTTGACCCATTCCCTAAATGCCGGAGGCTGGAAAAAATTCTAAATGATAAACAGTTCTAGAAGCTATCTGAAATGTTTTTTTATGGCAACATAACAGCATAACTGCTGAAGGCTAGAAATGATTATAAATATTAAACATCTCTAAAAGCTCTCTGAAGTGCTTCATGTGGTAACACAACCCCCTAATTTGTATTTGTACCCTAATTTTGATAGTGTTTGAACCATAAATAAAGCCATATATATATTTTGTTCATAAGATTTCGGGTGGGGGCAGTTGAACCCCCACCCCCCGACTGCGACCTTGAGGACAAGCACAACATCATGTCCCCCAACCGTTAATTTATAACTGTGAAAGGGTAAACCCATATTTCACCAATAATAAATTTTTCATCCATGCCAGGAATTGAACCCGGGACCCTTAACTCAGTAGACAGACACGCTAATGACTGAGCTAAGGTGTCGGATTCTCTAATACATAGTGATGGTAATAATTATTATAGCTACTGGCTAGAATTATTTTGAAACCTGGAAATAGTGAGAGGAAAAACTAACAATAAAATGAATTTGATATAACAAAAAGCAATAAAACCATAAATAATAGGCTCTTCTTGTGAAAGTGAAGAAGTAGCAGTTTGAGATCAACACAACCTGATATTGCTAGTACTTTAGGCACTTACTTCTTTCTTTCTCTCTTCTTGCCGAGGCATAACTATGGTTAATAAGGGTTTGTGGCACCCACGGCAAATAACAATTATTATATTACAACTCAAACTTGTGACTCGTTAAAATACCGGTTACAATTTTTTTTTTAAAAACAGTTTTATTGCTGAACAAATAAAATGTATATTGTCATCATAATCCAGTTCCCTGTCTCCAAAATAAGCCTCTTCATTTACTCCTTTTCTTCCACCACCTATCTTCCTCCACGCCAGTCCAATCCACTCCTCTCCTCACTCCCTTTACCCAACCTGTCCCTGGGTCTTCCTCTCGGCCTCCTGACCGCCCCCTCCATTTCGAACATCCTCCTTGAAATCCTCCACTTATTCCATCCTCTTCACGCGTCCATACCACCCCAATCTCATTGCTCGTCACTAATATTGCTAGCCAATTTGGCGCCCAAGGCATGTGCCCCACCTGCCTCACCCCAGTTACACCACTGTCTTCTTGTTACACCTCATTAGTTTATGTCATCGCATGTACCACTAAACTCACCTGTTGATGGTCTTGCTCCCCCGATGGGGTTCCGATCTGTGGACCACACGATAAGGAAGAACCCCGTGAGTAGAAGAACAACACACACTTCCGTGTGTACTTTGAAAAGGTCATGTAGAGGGTGGTAGATTGGAATAAAGAGGAGAATACCTCCCGGCATCCCCAGGAGGGCGGCCATCACCGCGACAAACAACTCACGCCACCAACTGCAAGACAAATTGTATTCTCTTTGTAACTATTTATTTAGTTGAGTTATTTAATGTGCACTTTTTTAACTGACTGATTATATCAGCACATGAGACTTTCTATGAGCGAAAGGACCTACCAATTTTTGCCGGGAAAGGTATTTTTTACATACCTTCCAGGGTTATTTTAAACATGCCGTAATCATCATGGGACCGACGACTTTACTTCTCCTCCGAAGGAAATTGTGCTACGGATTTTCATTGCTCAAGAAAAATCCGTTGACCCCAGTTGGGTTTGAACCCGCAAATATCAGATCCTGAGGCTAGCACTTTACCCCAAGATTATGATGATTATTATTATTATTATTGTTATTATGATTATTATTATTATTATTATTATTATTATTATTATTATTATTATTATTATTATTATTATTATTATTATTATTATTATTATTATTATTATTATTATTATTATTATTATTATTATTANAGGAAGGGTTTGGTAATCAGATAAATATGTGTCGGGACCGAGGATTGAACCCCGGAACCCCAGAACAGAAGTCTGACACCTTACCCCTAGATCACCAGGTCACCGAATGGGACAATGAAGAGGGAAAGACACTGCAAGTATTTTAAAGCCAAAAAATTGTGTTCGTTTTTATTATTATTATTATTATTTAGCACCGCGTCTTACTACCCGTTCAGGTTATATGCACTTACGCTAATGTGTAATGGTAGGGTGATTGTGAAATGAAATGGAGGACCTACAGTTTAACGTGGAATCCGAACCACGGTGGAGGCCTGGGCATTCCACACATTTACAAGTTGTGATTAATTTTACCCCAAGACCACCAAAGTCGACAACATAATGTATGTTGGTTACACAGACTCCAAACAAAGAGGAATATAATAGTCCCTGATGAAGCTGTGTGGAGCAATCAAAGATTGCAGATATTTTCAATGTAAAGAGAATAGAACGTATCATTCAATAGAGAAAGGCATCTGATTGGCTTAGATAGTGACATCACTCAGTACACTAGTCAGTGCGTTACATACACAAAACAATATTGAAGACAAACTAAATTGTTACAAGGCAAGTCAGATCTGGCAACTTTAAATAATAAATAAACCTTTAAAATCCACAACAATGGCCTTAATGTCATTACTCTATTTTTATTTTTTTTTAATATGTATGCTTAGCTGTCTTTTTATTAAAATATAACTTTTGTGTATTGGGTAATGTAAGAAATTAAATAAAATTCCTCCAAGTACCAACCAAGCAACCTGCCACTTCTCTTCTGAGGTCACCCAGCGGTGCCAACCATGAAACCAGAATATGAAACTTGCGGAAAAGGCGGCATGGAAGTAGTAAGAGTTCCACGGGACCCAGTAGTGACGGTCAAATATATTCGGATCAGTATCATGCCAAGTCCAATGTAAGAACTTGACTGACACAATGTCATAAGGAATATCGACAAGAACGGCGACCAAACCAACTATAACAAATACAAACGTCGTCAGAGAAAATGACAGATTCAAACCACAGAGTGGAGTGGAGGGGATTTAACACTGTGTTAAAACATAGCTTGGTTCTTTTTAAGTACCTGTGTTAACTAACCTACTAACTTTAGTTTGCTTTTAATTGAACATTATATACTTATATATAATTTGACAGCTGTCCATATTATAACAAAGGACTTATTATGTTTTAAAGCAGGCTGTGTTCAACCTTTTTATGTCCAAGGGCCAAATTTTCTCTCTTGTTGGTTTGTGGGCCGCAAAACTGTACCAACAATATTCGAGTTGAATAAATATTAAAATGTAAAGTATTTTCTCTGTTGTTTTTTCCTATTTTAAAGATTTTTCATAGCAGGAGGTAGCATGAGGTACTAGAGCTGTCATTTGCCGGTTCAAACGCAGTACAATCCATCATGCAAAAAGCGAAAATTGATTATAAAATAACATAAAATACGTATTTATTTTATTAGTATATGTCAATTATAAATCTGTATTTATCATTTTTTCTCTTGAAATAATTGTATATTTTCATGAGCCAGGGGGCTGCAAAAAAATGTCACCACGGGACGTGGGTTGAAGACTCCTGCTTTAAAGTATAATGTCATTATCTTATGACATCATTGAAATTTCATTCTTCGTTTGTCGGCGTGATTGATACTGTGCAGTGTTGAAAATAATTTAAATTACTAAAAGATAACTATAAACCTTTATGTAATTATGAATATTATAAATGTTGGTGTGACTTAACAACTATTAAATATTTAACACACGCTCATGTTGCTTTGACAAAATTTGCTGATGAGCTAAGAGCGAGCTATGGTTCTGAAGATGGGTCCCGAATTCTGTTTCTTTGTTGTTGTTTTTTATCGTATATCATCATAGTTTTAGACTCTTCACCAATCAAAAGGGCTCAAAAGTTCTTTCTGATTAACACCTGAAGGTAACTAGATCTTTTAACGCCAACTGCGTGACGATTTTGTGAAAATTAACACTTAGACATGCTTATTTACTTTAAAATATAGGTGTTGGCTGCAAGATAAAAAGTATATATATACTAACGAAACCTTTTGATTTCTAAGACAGACTTAGTTTATGAGGTTAAATTAAGCATTTAAATAGAGGAAATTTGGAAATTAAAATAAACAAAATGTTTAATTCATAATGAAAGACGGAGGGGGAAAACAACATCATCATAAAATTTTAAAGTAAGTTTTCTATACTGAACAGATCAAATGTTTTAAAAATAAGTGCTTAATCGCTTGTTGACATGTTGAAAAAACATAGTATTATTTTCAAAAAGAGATTTGAAGTATATATATTTTTTAGCACCGTGTTTTACTACCCATTCAGGCTATGCACTTTGAAATAGAGTTTAGCTCTGAAAAAAATAAATAAACATATAGTGGTTGAAATAAAGTTTTTATAATTACTGTTAACTGAAGGAAAAGTGTTAGGCCTTAAATAAACACGAGTTACGAATTCTTGGGACCAAATTGTAGCCAACTAGGGCTAGTTTTTCCTAAATGGTTTTCCACTCTTCCTCCACGCAAATTAAATAAAACCTTCCTAATATCCATTAGTGTAATTAGTACGTGGCGAACAGGTAGTAAGATTCGGTGCTAAGAAAAACAACTAAGAAACTTTGAATGGAACCAAATTTTAACCAACAACGTCTCTAGAATGTTGACTGTTGGGTCATAAATCTTCCAACAGCATGAGGCTGTCCTGATTAGTATAAATAAAAAATATGGAAGACCGCAACACTATATGATCAAGTAAATATGGCTTGGGGGGTGAGTGATTGTAATTACAAACATGAGCCATATCTCAATTATAATTGAATGGATTGATTATAATTAAATAAATTGAAAATGACGATTCCAAAGGTCCCAGGTTTGATTCCCGTGCCCAAGTGTCAATTTTCAATCTATTCTATTATAAATAAAAATAAATCTTACCTGCAAATGGCTCAGCCCAGTTTGGAAGCCGTGCTTTACTCACAGCAACAGAGGCATTATAAATTACTACAGAATCTGAAAATACAAAACTAGAGTTTATAAGTAAAGAAAACTACCAATGTCAGTCAGTCAAGTAAATGTAAAGAGAACATAAATGGTAAGTTGAAATGTAATTAATTGAACCAGTATTTGCCTGAAAAAACATAACTTCAGTAAAACATACCGTACCGTTTTGACGGTCCAATTTGTCAATGTCTTCGGCAGACCAGTCCAACATGAGAGTAGTGCATTAGACCATGCTTCCACCAAAGCACGTCACTGCTTTATTTTTTTGTATTTTTGGTAACATTGTAGATTAGAAACCAGGGCAATTCCTCATATTTAACAAATCTACCTTTTAAGGCAAAACCACCCTCGATATACCCGACTGGGATTCGAACTCCAATATCCTCGTCATAAGCAAACCCAGTCTATTGTAAGAGTGATCCCTTAGACCAGGGATGTCCAACTTGAAATTAGCTAAGGGTCTCATTTTATATTCCTAGACAGTGTGTGGGATAATAAATCCTACACAATTTAAATTTGATTATGTTTAAGGAACTCTTGGATGATGTTAGATATATAAAAAAAAATTACTTTTCTAATGCTTCGCGGGCACAAATTATGCTGCCTAGGGCCGCATGCAACCCGCGGGCCAACAGTTGGACAAGCCTGCCTTAGACCATTCAGCCCTCGATGCGGGTCTTTATCAATTTAAAATGAGACAGAAGTATCCATTTTGCACTCTTTATTGGCTACCATGAGATAGCCAGGTAAGTAGGAATAAAGAGACAAAACATTTTACCAAGCTGTAAATATTTCGGACACATTTAGCTAAAACCTTTGTGAGGTATTTGTAATGATAATGTTTTGGACCCTTCTCATATATTCAAAAAAGTCATGGTTGAAGTGTATTTTTCTTTAAAGTACAATGTGTAAAATTTCCTTTTAGTACTTCATCCATGGAGAATCACACATTTTCAGAAATAATTTCAATATATTGCGTTTTCAACTTTTTTTCCTTCAAAAGATCATCTCCGTTGTATTAGAAAAATCGTGCGACATGCTGGCTCCCTCTACCCAATAGTCAGCCAGCCTTCACAACGTCAGGTTGCCAGGAGTTTTTCTATTAGTTAGTTTTGACACTGGTGACAAGGGGTCCATGAAGCCAGGGGTAGGTCATATATAAGCAGCTTGTGCGCATAATATGACATAATAACATAAATATACACAGTACTCAGAACATGGAACATGTAGTATCACGGAAAAACAATCCGTAAATTAACAAAAACTGTATCATTTAATATCATATCTTCAGTACTGAAAGTGTAATCATTTAAATAAATGTGTGCAACATCAAAAGTCTTGCTCATTTCATAAGAATAACTATCACTTATAATCAGATCACATAACAGTGTGATAAGTGCGTAGTAAGGCACACACACGTCGTCATCATCATAAAACCCGGTATCATTATACGTACTGCTCACCGTAAGACATACACGGGTACACATTATAGCATTCGCATAGTCATCATATAAAATCCGGAAACATAATAATTGATGCCCGATCGCGGGGCAATACTTCAATAAAAAATTCCATATCAATATATATTTTTGAAAATACCAAATTCATTAGATTCTAAGATGTCATCAATTGTAAGATGCACTTTCATTTTTCAGTGCCACCACCAGAAAAAAAGCTTTGATTCTAAGAAAATAAATAAAAATAAAAAGTTAAATACCCTATATCTAAGAAATATTTTTATCACAGAATTTTATTTCCTAACAATAGTAATTAGTAACTTTTTAATCAGTAGGTATGTTATTACTCTCTTTCTTCTGAATGAGTTTCAGTCTGATTATTCTGAACCGTCTTTATCTTTGCTATCTCATAATATATTGTTTTCTGAGCCATCAAGAGCATTGGTAAAAAAACAAAAAAAACTTTGAGCCATTTAGAGCCATTTAAATAGCAAAAAAAAAGGGGGTGGGGGGTCGTTAGAATTGAAGAAATATGATATATACAACTCATAACTATACCCTTATTTTGGTATGAAGAATTGTATTTGGTTGTTACTAGTTACTAAATGTTTGTGTATTTCATAATGTTCTTCCAAGCAAAATCAGGCTGTAACTGCTAAAATATAGGACTTAGGACACCATATGAAACACTTACATATGAGCAAGATGTGGAGAGGTAACCGACGCCCTACAAACATGATGGGTGCCTGAGAATGCCAGAAGCTGTCAATATCATTCAGATTGTAGGAAAGTAGTTCTACGACGATGCCATGAAGGAAAATGGCAAGCCACAGGTACGGAAGTCGACCACCATTACGTAAAGCTATTGAAAGTCATGATATGATGAAGTTTTAGGTTGTTGCTCCAATACTAAAACTAAACCTATAGTTGAACATGCAAAGACATATTTTGGGTTCAAGTAAATATTGTGTGTTTATTATTTATTAATGGAACCATAAACGCTTCACAAACTCTGAGGTTAAACATTTGCAGTGGACATTTGAAGCCCTTTATGATTCTTTTTTTTTCTAAACAAATGCATCTTACTACCCGTTCGGGCTATATGCTTATGTACTAACTACGCTAATAGTTTTAGTGATGAGGAAGGATATGTTCATAGGAAATGTACCCGCGTTTGCATGGAGGGAGAGTGGAATATCATTTTGGAAAAACCATCCTCAGTACATGCTTTTGAGATTCTAAACTCGATCTCCCGTTATCGTCGGGATGGATATTGTTGAAGTGAAGGGAGTACTCAAGGATAGAGAAGTGTGGAGAAAGTTAGTGAGGATGGATTAAGTACGGAGCTGTTGTTTTATGAGCTATGCACAGTTTCTTGCCTACCCTATAAGGGAACAGCATTATGTATGTAAATATGTATCAAAATAATATAACATGTGGATATTTAATTTGAAAAAAGTATGAAATATATTTAATTACCTAGATTAACATGGAAAAAGTGATGTAGGTACAGTGAGCTGGAGATAAATAAACAAAGTTCACGAAACATTGTTCACTAGTTTTTATCAAATCAGACAATAATAACATTATAAGTCTAAAAAAGCCTCACTTTAGCTCGACAATTGTAATTTTCTGATTGTTGTATTATAAAGGCCCCGGGGCACCAATTGTAAAAATCAAGAAAAGGCTTCTATATGCTGAAAGCCCCACTGTTGGGCTCCAATTATAAAACTCTACGAAAAGACGACTTACTAGAATGTACTAAAACTTAAATTATCTGCTCATACAATTAAAATATGTACCATGTATTAAAGTTGCTAAACCTCCTAAGATAACAGTGACTTGTGACAAAATGAACGTAGGTTGTGCCCGCCACTTGGTGGCGACATCGTCAAAATGTATGAACCAATCTAAGAACTGAAACAAATCAAAGAATAAGAGGTCGTCAATTTATAAGCATTACATACATAAGTATTACAGGAATGGGTAGCACTTAACAAATTCATTGTAAAAAACTATTTGTAGTGAAAATAAAAAGAATAGGTTACTTACGATATTTTAAAACTATACAAAGAAAACTCTCAAAAATAGGAAAATATCCTAAATATGACAGCATAAAATTAATTAGGTGGATTTAAGCTGTGCTCAAGAAGCTTGTTACGGTGACAATCTATCTTCGGGACACTGGTTTGATTACTAGTGAGGTTTAAAAAACTTTAGTCTTCATGTGGAGTAGTCATTTGTAGTTCACAATAAGTGCAATTCTATTACTTATAGCCCCATTTGTGTTAAGTACCTCTAAAAATCATAATGCTAATTCTATCATTAAATCAATTAATATATCAAGAATCGTGGTTGCCTAAAGGGGTTCAGGGGGAGGGGGGGTTCCCAAAACCTGTGTGTTTAAAACAGCAAATCACAACATCTGAACTTAGAAGGCTTTAAGTTGTTTTAAACTGATTTTCTGATCCTGGTTCTTTTGAGGTGATTAGCAATGTAAATATTAAAATCATGTAGCTTAATAATGGAATGATACACTTCAGTGGCTACATGGTCTAAGGTGAGGTGTTACTCTCACACTGCTGATGACAGGGAAATCAGGGTTCAAATCCCTGTAGGGTAGAACCTTGATCTCATTTTCAAAAGTCTAGTCTACTGCTAGAGTAGTGCGTTAGACCCCGCGGCCATCAAAGCGAGTTGGAAAATAGTTAATCCTCAAACACACAAGATTATTAAAAACTCATACATATGAGGTCAATTCTATTTAATTAATTCTAAAAACTTTAATTTAAACCAAAATTATTTGTATTGATTATTAAAATTTCTTTGAAAAAGATGGCATACAAAAATTATTTAGTTCTGACTTGTTTTAAAAAAAAATGAAATGATTTAGTTTATAACTGATTGTAGAAAATGTATGTCGGTAATATTGTTTTATAATCACTGGCGGTATGTGCTCATCGCTAGAAATGTATTCTATATATGTAGCTACACCACCATTGTTGCGTTCAGCCCTTGCCAAAGTAAAGCCTGAGTTTGATTTACATCTGTATGTGTTATTTTTCAGAATATATTTAAAGTTTAAACTTTATACTGACTGACATTTAAAAAAAAAATGGGAATCCCTTATTTCTTTTCTTCAACCATGCAACCATCATTTTGTGTTAGACACATCAAGTTGACAGTGTTGTAACAAAATCGAGTTAAAATGTCAGTCCAATTTTCATAAGAAAGGCCTTATATGACATCTAAAAGAAGTGTTTTTAAGCACTGTGTATTACTACCCATTCGGTGTATACACATATATACTAATTACATTAATGTTTTAGGGAGTAAGAAGTTTGAATTTAGAGGAAGTGTACCCACATTTGCATGGAAGGAGAGTGAAAAAATACACCCTCCCTACACCCAACAGGGATCGAACCCCGATCACCTCGTTTTCGGAAGTCTAGTCTATTGCGAGAGCAGCGCTTAAGACAATTTGGACACCGAAACAGGTTTAAAGATGTTACTAGAGCTACTTCCGTGTACCCATACATTAAGTCATGTTGTTTACAGCTGTCAATCTTGATAGATATTACCAATGCCTATATAATATTACTAATAATATAGTAAAATGTTATTTATGTTGATTGCAAAAAAATATATTTGTGTTTTCATAAAAGTCCCTTACAATTAAAATTGGACTGTGTCACTGGGTTACAGGAAATTTACCTTTTAGGGTGATGGAAAGAAAGAATTATTAGTTCAAATGTGTGTGTTATTAGAATTTTGTAACTTAATAAATGAATGAATCTTACTTAATACACAGTTTAAAACATTCTAGGAATTGGTGTTCGGTAAAATGTGTTCTTAGGTTATAAGAAGTCAAATCCATGTGTTTAAAATCCCACACTCAAAACTGCAAAAATAAATTCCCTCACATGCATAAAACTAACTTTCAAACTATGTATTCAATATTATAATTACCCCATCAAATTTTAGTTCGGCTAGTTCTTCACCAAAACCTGAAAGATTTTTGTGTGCCATTTTACAGTCTTAACTATAGTACTAGTCCAAGTAGTACCGATCTATGCGTCTAAATTATGTAATTATGTTCAAGCTATCACCGGCACATGTGCTCAGTGAAAGATAACACGACGGTTTACAGAGCAATTGAACTATCCTCTTGAATTAGTCAGATACTCCCAAGTTGCCTGTCAAGGTCATTTTAATAGCCAGCTTCTTATAGACAGATAACTTTGATAGCGCTGATATAACTCTGCCTTCATGGGAATGAACAGGTGTTCTGTTGCTAAGGCTGCATTCAGTTGAATTTGTGCAAGAGAAAGTGTTGTTTTTATCGTGTCTTACTACCTGTTCAGATTATATGCCTCTGTACTAAATTACGCCAATGCTTTTAGGGATTAGAAATGTTATATTTAAATGAAGTGTACCCACATTAGCACAGAGGGAGAGTGGGAAACCACCCTCAGTACACCTGACCGAGATTCGAACCTCGACCTCCCCGTCATCGGCAGTCAAGTCTACTGCGAGAGTAGCGCGTTAGAACCACGCGACAACTGAAGCAGGTGGAGAGAAAGTTGAATGGTTAAAAAAAAGCTAAGATAGGAATTAAATAAAATACCTTCATGATAAAATAAAAGTCACTCTCGCTTGATATCTGGACACTATTTAATTTAACATATTACTTAACCTCAAAATGAAATTAACTTCTTTCCTAAAATACTAATAGGAAACTATTTGTTTATCAAACAAAATAAGAGTGTGGAGTATTAATATCTTAGAAGTTCTGTATAGTTAGAATTAGGGATGGACCCTTTTATACACCACGTACCTTAGTAATAATGATGAGATGACTCAAAGGAAATATGTGGAAAACTTTCTTGTAAGACAAAGTTCTGAATGTGAAGATTCTTTTGAAACCGAGATTAAAGAATGAAATACTTGAAAACAAACTATTTAGACACTACTTTATCACCATAAAAAGCTTAAATACTATTGGTAAGCTCGGTAATGACCAGGAAGAGGATTAAGCCTAATAAAGCTATTAAGTTGGATGGAGTGGAGCTGAGGAAAGTACAGAACGTAAAATATCTTGGAAGTGTGAATTAGGGAAAAGGTAGAAGTAGAGAGGATCTAATGAGAAGAGGACAGTAGAGATAGTTGTTCCATAGGTGTGGAAGAGACTTGCTATGTAGAAGAGAAGTATTGTACAGGTAGTACTTTGTACCCATAGTCACATGTGAAGCAGAAACATGGGACATTGAATGTAAGAAAGACCAGGAATAGTGGAGGCCATGACATGGACATTGAATGTAAGAGAGACTAGGAATAGTGGAGGCCATGACATGGACATTGAATAGTAAGAGAGACTAGGAAAATGGAGGCCATGGGAATGAAGTTTGTGAGGAGCATGTTAGTTGTCACGAGGAGAAACAAGATTAGTATGAAGTTATTCAGGTAGAGTAGGAGTACAGGGACTACATGAGATAGTAGAGGAAGTAAGACTGAGATAGTATGGACATGTAATGAGGATATTGGCGTATATGAGATAGTAGAGGAAGTAAGACTGAGACTGTATGGGCTGGTAATGAGGATGTTGGAGTACATGAGATAGTAGAGAAAGCAAGAGTGAGACGGTATTGACATGTAATGAGGATGTTGGAGTACGTGAGACCCTGATGACCATCGGGGTTATTCCCCTTTCGAGAGAATTGCCCATGGTATCAGCTGTGACCCCCAGGTTCGTAGCCAGGTTCAGCTACCACTATAACAAGTGGCTGGTTAAGGAGAGTGATGCAGTTTATGGTTGGATGGAAAATACCGCAAGGGAGGCCAAGAAAGATTTGGGAGAAGCAGATAACAGCAAGTGTGCAATTGAGAGAATATGAATGAACGTGTGTAAGGGAGAAAGAATGGTGGATGTATAGAGGAAGATGGAGGTAGTTTACTAAAATGGCCCAGCCACAGGCTAGAAACAGTTTTTGTTGTTGATGATGATGATGATGATGGCATGAAAAAAGAGGTAAGGTACGATTGCTTTAAATTTCAATACAAGTGAATTTTAGCTGAATATAACACTTTTGTGTGTCTGAAAAATAAATTTATTTAAGAGAGATTGCTAGGAATTTCTCTTAGTCTTTGGGTGGAAGTTTCAAATAACAAAAAATGTAATATAGTTACATAATCTGTAGCAATATATTTAGAAAAAGGTATAGCAAAGCTGGATAGAAACATAAAAGGGATGAACACAAAATGGCTTCTACAATGAAAAGAAGAACACAGTCCACACTTTACATTGCTGCCACTGGACAAAGAGGAAATGGCTGCCTCTTGAAGAAAATCGATTGTTACCACCCAGTCCCTTGGCCTAGGCTTAATTTTATCGGAACTCATCAGAAGGGAGTGTTTAACGTGTAGCGTAACTTGCTAGAAGAGGAAACAAAAAACACTAGGATAGAAAAACGAAAATTGTAAAGAATGATGGATTATTCTGTAACTAAATAGAAATGAAGACCAAAGTATGAGCTAAATGCAGTTTATTACCACAAAGTATAATAAATACTTAACAAAGAAACACATTACATGATCAAATGTGCAGATCACACAAACAGAAAATAACAATGTGACGGCGCAATAATGCACCAAAATAATAACCCAAAGACAGTAGTACACATCATTTAAAGTTTAACTAAAGTTGTAAATAACTTTTAGAGTATTATGTAAAAAACAGAGATTTTATTTATTTTCTATAAAATGTGATAAATGTACTCGGTTGTTACAAAATTTAGATCGCCAAAGAATATCACAATATCTTGAGCATCAATATTATATCTAACAGTCCACCATAAGTAGTCTGCAGTATTTTGTTAATGGTTTACCTCCTTGGATAACATTAAAAAGTATATTAGAGCATGTATTGTAAAAGTGAAAATATTCAACCTTGAGATGTTGGTGCCATGTTTATAGTCCAACCTCCCACCCTTTAAAAGAGTTTAAGGGTGTCTCGTCTATTTAGTGCAGGTTTGTGCGACCCATGTAGCCCCATTATAGCCCTGATTATTCAAATTTAGTGCATTTTAGGATTTTAAAGCAACCCCCTTATCTACATATTGCAAAGTACTGAATAAAAAATCAGTGAAAAGATTAAAAATTCAAAAAGCCAAATTTTAATAACAGTGTGATTTACACTAGCCGCAATTACCTGGCCCTCCATTCGCAGTGTTGGGTATTTTAAAATAAACCGGTACGTACCCACTAGTAATTAATAAAAAAAAATCTTCCCAAACGCCTTACAACTGTTACATTGGAGACAGCAAAGCCTAACTGCTAAACATGCAATTTGCCTAAAATACAGTACTATTGGTCGGTGTAGATAGCAGCACTGTTTTGATTTGGCTGGAAACAGAAGCTTTGTCAAGGGAGGTGTGCGCAAGGCGTAGCTGCATGAGGCAAACCTATACTGAAAATTATTTACACCCGGATTCCGTAGTATCCGGCTTTTTTGTTACCTGGCCTGGAATGCCGCCACTTTAAGCCAGATAATTGCGACTCTAGACTAGTTTTAATATTTCCCATAGAATTGGAATCATGCCTCAAGTATGACCTTAAAATTTAGCCTTAACTTCTGGCTAAGGATAGGTCAAATTTACTATTTTACAAATATGAATCTTGATTTCTTTCTGAGCTTGATTTTACGCACAAATCTTGAATTCTAAACTTGAGCTTAAAAACCTCGTAAATACAACTCTACATTCATTCCTAAGTTTCAAAAGAAAATAGATAATATTATATTTTTTGTTAAAATTCGTTCATTACAACATTTTTATATCCAGCTAAATGGTGAATTAATTACCTTTAATTTGGTTTCTAAGTTGCTCCCAAAATTATGTTGGGATAAACTAATTCAACCAGCCAACTAAATTTAAAACATAATTTGCAGACTTTTTTTTATTTATTTTTAACCTTGAATTCAATATTTTGTCAAATCTCGAATATCCCTAAGAATTCAAAGGTCCCATTCTAACTTTTGACACATCTTTAGAGTACTATAGAGCAGTTAAATTTAAAATAATTAAAGCTTTTACTAAAATAATTTCATTAATTTGAGATGCCGGGTGTCGTCTAATACTTCACCGCCATGCTCTGGATGTGTCAATGACGGGATCAATGTGTCATCGCTAAATAAATTAAAATGTTATATATTTCACAATATGTTTTATATGTTACTTGTTCTTTTTCATGCTTCTGTTACTTAGTTGAACATAATTGTATTATACTTGGGTACAAGGTTAAGGAAAGGTGGATAGAAACATATAAAAGGAATGAAAATATGTCTTTTACAATGAAAAGAACACAGTTCACACTTTACATTGCTGTCAATGGACTGCCTCTTCAAGGTAATCATTCTTTACAAATTTAATTTTTCTACCTTTTGTGTTTTTTTGGGTTCCTATTTTAGGAAGTTGTGTTGCGCGTTTCACAATCCCTCTTTTTGAGTTCAGATAGAGTGAAACCTAGGTCAGGGGAAAGGGCAGTAATAATTGATTTCCTTTAAGAGGCAGCCATTACCTCTTTGTCCAATGGCAGCAATGCAAAGTGTGAACTGTGTTCTTTTCATTGTAAAAGCCATATTGTGTTCTTCCCTTTTATATGTTTTTATCCACCTTTCCTGTACATTCTGGCAAATATAATACAATTACCTCAAGAAGTGAAAAAAGATTTTCCTTATAGATATATATATTAGTTGAACTTAATACATATATCAAAAGACAAACTAAAAAAATTGTTTCATACTATTCACTGTGCCACAAACTTATTCTTTCGTCTATGCGAGTGTAACATTATTTCAAAATGTTGTTAATTCTTGCAATACTTTATAATTAAATCTAAGAATACATTTCCAAACCCAGTTATGTTTTGACTGTGTGTACAACCAAGCTTTGTTTTGCTGATTGTAGTCAAATTAATACTTGAAAAGGGCATGCAACAACATACTTTTATCCCTTTTGTTACACACAAAACAAAAAGTTTACATTAAAAATTACTTTTGAACCTTTGAACCCAAAATAAAGCGATAAAATCAATATCATATAGGAAAAAAACAAATACAAGTCCATCACATCCTTAATCTAAATAGTATTTGGACAATTACTTGACAAATAAAACATTTATCAGTTTAGACTAGTGATCATGGAGTAACATCTACTACTGCTCTAGTTGTACAAGAAAGTAGCCCACAACCAATACTCCCAATGTTCCGACAGCTAACATCCAATAACGACTAACTAAAGAGCGACTGTCCTCATCACTGTGCTGATGACGCTCTTTATGTTTCTTGCGCTGTTGAAATTTTCTTTGGAAACGTTCAACTTCTTCCTGGTTCTTGCGTTCTACTTCCATTTGTTGCTTCAGCCGTTCCAGTTCTTTTGCCTAAAAAATAAATTAATTTATAATTTTTCCTTAAGATTTACTTCACTTATATTAAACTGAATTAAACACTGAAGGGAGGTTAGAAGAGCAATGATTAATTTAATACAGTCGTTTGGTGCTATTTATCGTTTAACTTATCGGTATATTAGTCACTGTGGATTATATCTAAAATAAAGGGTTTCATTAAATAATAACTTCAATACAACAACAAAATCATATTGATGAGCTTAGTATGACTTAAAACACGAGCAAAATGATTCACATACCTCCGAACTTATTTGTCTCCAAACAAACTTGCTTGGAACTAAAAGCTATGTGCTGTCCACATTCCAGATCAGTGAAAAATGTGTTAAGGATTTCAGGTTGTTATATTTAGAAGAAGGTACAGGAATGGTGGATTTAAGATATCACAACGAAAATAAATTACAGTAAACTCTTGATTTTCCGGGGTAATTGAGAGGAGAGGAAGCACGAATAATAGAAATCACGGATAGTACAAAAAATACCTTTTTCCCTGTGTATACATTATATACTTAATCATTAAATGAAAGAAGTCCTTTATTAGTTTGTTTCCTCTCTGAAGGTTGTACTAATTGCCGCTACTTTTCAGTGCATATGTTCATTGTGTTTTTAAAGTGTCATCCTACTCCAAATTTGTCAGAGCAGCACACATTCCTCAGCCTTCAGTGCCTTGGCTACTGACTGGCTTTATCACCTGAGATAAGCTCTGTCTCTCCTCCTTCTAACTCCCCATCTATTTCACTAGTCTCAGCAGCGTATGTACAACCTTGAGCGCGCAGTACTATTTCCTTGTCTCAGAGATTGCTGTTCCTGCGCACTGGGTAGCAATAACAGAAGGATGCATTCAGATGGTGGTGTATTGTTTGTGACATATTTAAATATAGCCACGATTAGGCCGCAAACCGACTGACCCGCCCCTGGTAAATCGAGAGTCTACTGTATATTACTTTTAATTCTATGACCTTAACCGGTTTATTCATTCTGTTTCCAGCCTCAAAATAGGGTTAAACCAACTTCCCTCCTCCCTCCCTCTGTAAAATCTAGTAGAAAGTTCACTTGCTGCTGATATTGGTACACCCCATTCCCCTTAACAGCACAAAGGACCAGGGTATTCTGATTGGCTAGCACCTACTATTCGATCCTGTTGTTTGAATTGCTATTTGAAGTTTAAGATTGAATACTCGGATGTTAGCTACTCAAAATTATATGCACACCTGTTGTAAACACTTTTTATTTTTTTATCACTGGATCTTACTACCTTTTCAGGTTATATGCATACATTTTAATTATGTTGATGTGTTAGGACTGAGGAAGGTTAGATTTAGATTAATTGTAGCCACATTTATGTGGAGGAAGAGTGGAAAAAAGCATTTAGGGAAAAACTTTCCTCAGTACACCCGGTAAAGATTCGAACCTCGATCTCCCCGTCATCGTCAGTCTAGTCTATTGCAAGAGAGACACCTTAGACCATGCAGTCACCAAAGCAGGTAACTTAATATTAGCTAAATACATTTTAATGGACCAAAAAAAACCATTAGG
>CABFWB010001475.1:46109-81993 GCA_902151455.1 Timema bartmani
AAAAGTATATTACTTTATCATTGCACCACACTTTCACTTTGTGTGTACTTCCGATAAACGTCCACGATAAAACTTGATAGAATTAATGTCAGCCCAAAATAATTCTTCCTGATCCGCCACTGATCAATGCTATTCTTATGGGAGAAAGTGACCCAACCCTCCCTGTGAAGACGAACAATGTGAGAGAAAGTGACCAAACTCTGCAGTGAGGAGGATCAATGATAAAACTTGAAAGAATTATCAACCCCCAAAATAATATTTCCCAATCCGCCACCGACTCACTTGGACAATTATTAGTATTATTCGCATGTGAGAAAATAGCCCACCTCAATAGTAAGGAGGGTGTAAAATAAAACTTGAAATAAATGTTAAACACCCTAAATAATATTTCCTGATCCGCCACTGATCAATGCTATTCTTATGGGGGAAAGTGACACACCTCCCCAGTTAAGAGAAACAATGTGGGAGAAAGTGACCCAACTTCGCAAGGTGGTGGATCAATGTTAACCTTATGGGAGAAAGTGGTCCAGAACTCTCCTTTACTGACCACTGGATCAGGGTTGTGTGACGCTGATTCGAACATGAAATTACAAAAAAATCATGGAAACAGTTTGGTGAATATCTATTAGACCCTTCTTTCGAAACGACCACTTGATAGTTTGTACCGCGCTCTGGCAGCTAATAGCCACGCGTTAACTCCTCCACATTGAAAAGTAATTAACACTCGTTTCTGTCCAAACAACACATGTTTACTTGAAGGATACGTTTTGGCGACTGCTGGTCCAGGTCTGGCTGTGGCAGGGTCTGGATTTGAACTCTGCTTCTCGACTAGTGTCGGAGTTCGGCATATAATCTAATCGCTTTGCTACTCTCGCCCTGGTGATGAGTGATGAGAGTGCAAGAAAGGTACTAAGGTTTTACTTTGCGCTTTTCATAGCTTGTTTTATTGTTGATTAATTTGTTTTTATTATTGTTGTCATTTTTGTTGTTATTATAATTATTAATATGATTAATTAATTATTAGCTAAGATATAAGTTATTACCATTTTATCGCACCAACGCATACCTTTAATGAATTTATTAACTATTTAGGAGCCGAGATTGGCTCGTCATTCAGATATTTAAATAGGAACAAGATTTAGATATTTTTTTAAATGTATATTATGGCCTAAAATATGTATACCACAGTTAAGGAGATACACTTCACTTTATAATCTTAAAAAGCCTGTATCACCCTAAAAATAACACAGCTTAATTAGGTAAAGCTTGACCCATTTTAAAAAAAGTATAGCTAAATTTAAAGATAATTATTTTAAGGGGTGTGCGAAGCTTCGAACCGGCTTCAAAACTTAGAAAAATATGTCGGCTTTGACTTCGCTTCGAGTTTACTTCAAATTGAAAAAGTGGACTTTGCACATCCCTAATTATTTTAAAATGAAAAAAACTAATAAGTGATCCCGATTTCGCTATTGTCAAGTGAATAATGTCAAAAACCACACTTTGGTATATGTTTTTTAACTCAATTGTGATCTTGTATATAATTTTCCTGTTAATCAACAATGAGTTGGACTTTAAAGGATTAATGTATAGTTCTAAAAATACTTTGATTGAAGGCACCAACTCGTTGCCAACCACTAACCGCATCATTTCTCTTCACAGAGGCAATACAAATAAGGCAGGTGGCTGCTCCTGATTGGAAGGCATCTTCCAAGAATCTTTGAGTTCGACCCAAATCTTCACTCTTGCCACCGAGCTGAGAGTACGACTTTAAAACAGACCCTATAGAAAGACATATATTTAACATGAATGATTTTTAGTAGGTAACTTTATAACAAACAATACATCATAAAGTATTGAAGAAAATAAAATTAATGAGTCCATTTTGTAACATGTTTAGCATGATAAAATGATAAATAAATACTCCCAAAACATATTTGTTCAGTAAAATATGACAAAACCAGGGTCCAAAAAGGGGTAACACAAGAGGAAAGGGTAGTTTTGTCCTCCATTGACAACTATCATTATAAGTATTGACTAGAGGAAATTAATAGATCCTGGAATATATCACTTACCTAGTACCATACAGTCAGTGAAAAAGAACTGGTCATGGTGAATGGATGTTTTTTTTTAAATTACACACAAATTTAGCCCAGCAAGTGGATTGAACCAAGATTGTTTATTCTTCCCATCCAGCGTAAGTGTAAAGTGAATCCTTAGCTTCCGCATTCCACTACCTCTACACTTAGTCTCACTCAATCCCAGATTATACAGTCTCCATAATCTCCTCCAATCTTCCATTTAGTGTGGCAACATTCAAAGTCCTTATTCGCAGCTTGTGGTTGTCTTCGCTTCCAGTCCGGCACTTACCTTTATTTTCTCGAGTATTTTTGTTTGGGTCAGCCACCGGCTTACTAAGCCTGTCGTGGCCTGCACCTGAGTAAGCAAGGCTGCCGCTTATAGGCCCTCAGGTAGACCTGATTTTGGTGGCAACCTTCCCTACGGGTGCTGAAAATGACTTAGCTCATCAACACCAACCCTCTCACTCCCAGACAACTGGCCAGACCCTGCTCCAAGCTTGTTGGCCAGTCTATCAACCCTCTCACTCCCAGACAACTGGCCAGACCCTGTTCCAGGCTTGTTGGCCAGTCTATCAACCCTCTCACTCCCAGACAACTGGCCAGACCCTGTTCCAGGCTTGTTGGTTTTGGTCCTGACCGGTCTCCTGTTTCTCGCCTGCACCTGACCTGGTTTCCGGTGGGGTTCAACCCAACCTCCACCAGGTTACCCAAGATCCGTGGGGGTACACCCCTTAGTGGTGTGATCAGTACTGAGCAGGAGAGGCTAAGCCCACTGTGTAGGCTCCTTTTAGTATAAGATATTAGCATAGTCAATAAATGGCTAACATACATTATTTTATTAATGTTGAAATAACTGGGTTGAGTCAGGGGGGGGGGGGTGTTTAGAGGATCTTGGGAGGCAAGAAGAATTTAATTGCTCTTCCCAGGCAATGATTTTAACATTTTAAAAGTTAAAGAAATTCTTTAATGGATGGTTTCATTTATTTTAATTCTGCCGTTTCCCTAACTTTTTCTCCTTACAAAGTATTATTTTGCTTCTGCCACTAAGATCTCCCTTTTGACAAAACTCTACTCGACCCAATGGGTTGAACCAATATAAACTTGTGTGAACCAAAACCAGAATACAAGTGCTTAACTTAAAAGAGATATGATTTGACGAAATGAAATTAAAACTATATTTTTTAAATAAAAACCTACAAATTTAAAGTAGACCAGTGTCACAAAGCCATTAAAAATGCCGATTCAAATGTTCGGATCAAATTTCACACAAGAAAAACTAAAGTAAAAAGCTCTATTTTTAGACAAAAAGAATTGGGATTTTTTCCTTACTGTATTCTTACTGTGTACATCAATAAACAGGTTTTGAACTAATAAAAGCTTGGATTTAAAACAATGACACCCTGAGGGACATGTGCATTTTTTGTGAAGCTATCTATTTATTTTACAGCACTCTTTAAGTTAAGAATCAAATAACCGAAGCTATTAGTTATGCTTTACACATTTGTAGCTGACGATTTCCGCACGTTCATCATAGATTCTGCCTTAAAATGAGTGAAGAATGACCCTGGGCGCAGGACGATTCCTGGATAGCTCAGTGGTAGAGCATTGGCATACTAAGCCAAAGGTCCCGGGTTCGATTCCTGTGTCCAGGTGTCATTTTTCAATTTTCAGAATATGACTCTTATGCTAGTTTCACACTGCGAGGGCTGTGCGTTGGCTATGCACCGATCGTAATCCAACTGTGTCATCTTAGATTGCTTCAAAAGTGTTCTCCTAAGGTCACGGTCCAGCAAGGTAAGCATACAGCCCTGTCAGTGTGAATTGAGATTTGGCGCCCTATGGTCGACTATGTGTCATTTCTTCTAGTTTGGCTTCTTCCGACAAGTGCGAGCCTTCATGAACGTTCTTACCTACAATCTGACAATGGGTGCAGAACATTCCAACATAACTATTGTGCGCAGCCTTTAAGTATGGACGAATAAAACTTGATAATTTTGGTACAAATATATAATTTACAGCATAAAGAATCTAATTAAAGAAGATATTTAGAAAGAGATGGTGGAAAGACTCAATGTCAAAAGTAACTACGATGACCAAAACAGTAGGAGCATGGTAGCAACACGACACAACCGGCGCACAGTCAGCGCACAGTCCTCTCCGTGTGAATCCAACTTTACTGCATCAAAGACTATTGTTAACTTAAGATTTACTCACCAAGGATATTATCACTTTCCAGTTCATCCTCTTCAGATGATGATTCATAATCTGGTTTTATATGTTTCTGAACAGATGCCTGCAGACGTGCTTGTGCCTCTTCAAATCTGAGTTTTGCTGTCACATTAGCCTTAGGCACGTCTTTCTTTGAAGTGATGTTTTGGCTTCCTCCGCGATTCCAAGGATTGCTTACTCGCCCTCTGCCTCTTGAACCATCCATTCTTTACTCTACAAGTTAAAAAAAAATATTATATTGTACTCTAGGATTAAATAGGTAAATGTATTTCCCCCGAGTCTTGTAATCTGTCCACGTTATAATCATTTAGGCCTTGTTAGGGCTAGACACTAATAGGATGGGGATGAGGAGGGTAGAATCTTGAAGATGTAGGGCTACATATAGTCATTTGTACGGAGGTAGGAAGAGGAAACCATTTCAGAAATAAGAACCTGGAGTTCAAACTCTGGCCTTCCCTGGCAATAAATATTTAGGAACTATTTTCACTAGCAATAATTAAGTTGAGTTTGGAACTGGGGAAGAAACTGATGGAATGTTACATTTGGAGCATCACACTGTATGGAGCAGAAACTCGGACTCTCAGGAAGATGGAAAAGAAATACTTGGAGAGCTTTGAAATGTGGTGAGAAGAGAACCAGTTTGGATATGATTCCTCGGTGCAGAGCAAACTGGACAGAACACATCCTTAGGAGAAACTGAAGGAAGGGTTGAGGGAAAGAGAAGCTTAGGAAGGAGGAGGATTCAAATATTGGATGACTTGGAGGACAGAAGAAAATTCTGAGAGCTGAAGGAGGAAGCAGAGGCCAGGGCGCTTTGGAGGTCTGAGTTTAATGACAAAAGGAATGGACCTGTCGTAAGACAAAAACAACTAATAAAAATAATCTGGTTATAACTGTACAAAAAAAAAAGCTTTTCATGACTTAAAGAAATAGCCATACAAAAGATTAGTTTCAAAATAACAGTTATTATTTTGTAAATAGACTACAGGCACACTAACACAACCAAACATGGTTTGTATGACATGATCAAATGCCTTCATTTTGTCTGGTTTGCCATCTTAATTTATAATGAGAAGGCAGCCTTTTAGAAACTCTCATTTGTAAAGTGTTTTAAATTAACTGCAAACACCGCTTGCACAAAAAAAGAAGCATCCACACAATTAATTTCATAAGTTCTTATTGCAATAGGGCCTAAAGTTAAAACGCTTAAAAAATAGTAATTAAAAACAAATTGTTTGTTGTGAAAGCTTTTAGGCCTATTGCCGAAAGTGGCAGCAGCTAACACATCTTGTAAATAATATGGTTTGGCGAATGGATACCTTAGAAATATCTGGTAACTTTTGCTTGCTGTCAGTTACCACCACTCCTATGGCAAACGGATTGTAGACACAGATGAAAGGATAACTTTAAAATGAACCAGTAAGAAATAGGATTTAATTAGGTTGACTGGATAGAACTAGATAATTAAAGATAAGAATAGGTGGCATACTTTTGTAAGTGTGGCAATGAACTTCGGAGTTCCTAATTCCATAGTCAGTAGGAGCTTAAGTATTGGTTGGATAATCACTGTCTAATTCAAGAAATTGCAGAATTAATAATTGTCTGGTAGCAAAGTGTGTGTTTATGATTAATAATTATGTTTGGTAGGCAAGTGTTTTTAAAGATATATTGTAGCATTGATTTACAACAGTATGTGCTTGGGTACAATTGTTACCATTTATTTTAACATGTTTAAATAGACTAATGCACAAATTTAAACCATTCTACATTTTATAGTTTGACAAAATTACGTTCCGGATTTTAACAAAAATAAAATACTAAACATAAATTTAAAAAAAAATAGACTGTATTGCTACATTTACCAACCAAAAGAAGTTAGCTGGGTTCGATTGTAAAATCATCAAATGCTCCATAAAGGCTAGATTTGAGCATAAATAAGCTCTACTTTAAACTATACAATGTACATGTGCCCATTACAACTGTTTTATTAAGTAGTCATAAACCTCTTGTCTATTTGATACTAGGGATAATACATAAATTGTAAACAGAACAGTTAACCATATTGATTAACTCCATTCAAGAGGCTAAGCCTAGTACTGTTAGCAAAAATTAATTATCTTATAATAAAAATTAACCAACAATAACAATGTAAGTATGACTTGCGTTATTTATTTTAAACGTAATATAAAAGTAGCAGCCGCTTATCAATCATAAAAGATATTTTATAAACATGCATTCGCCTCGTCAAATTTAGTGCGCAATGTCATAAAAATGCTGATGTCACAAAAATGCTGATGTCTCTAAATTCTATAAAGTATGACTATACTCCAAACGGTCGCCGACACAGACTCTGTAGGTCCGTGGTCAGTAAGAAATCGATGCCACAATATCAGATTGGTCTGACCACAGAGTCCTTACTACTATCCCTTATCTATGGTCCTTCTCCTTACTCCTAGCAAGTTGCCCAACTTTAACTTTCTACGGACTAGTTTAAAAGGACTACCAATCTCAGCCGAGTAAATAAGTGCATGCGCATTGAAATAAAAGAACGAATGGCAGTGAGAGGATCCGTCGATATGTAAATATGGCCACAAGTGGAGTTATTTAGAAACATTTGTCTAAAAATCTAAACACCCCGGTAAGAGCGGCTTCCAGGAAAATGTTTTCTGAGAAATACCAAGTTCTCAGAAATATTGGCTTTGTTTTTGTAGGTTCAACACCCCTTTAATTAAAAATATTAAAGTGCTGGTTTTGTTTTCATCCAAAATACTAGTACATCCGTTTTGCATTTTCAGGCTATTGCAAACATTTATTTTAAGTTTGGTAGTTAAAATCGAGTTATAAATATACTTATTGTGATTGTACTTAACCTACATTTTAGTATATACTGGAAGTTTTCTAAACTGAGTTGTTTTTGGTTTCTTTAATTATTATTATAAAAGCTGCACTCTATCCTTTCCCTTCCAAGAAACTTGATCCATGTAAACAACAGATTAGCTCGCTCTCCCTCCACTCTTTCAGAACAAACTTGAGAGATATATGACAACATCGCAGCTCTCCGCAGCTAGGTGTCGTGTTAAACAGTCCAAATAGTTCAATATATGGACGTTTCTTAAGAGTTGCGCTGATAGCGCTTGTCAAATTTTACAAAGTAGTCATTCTACTTAAAGGATCGATCATAGAATAGGTATTAATCGATTCAACTTAAATCGATTTTGACAGACGTGGGGCGTGTATCATTCAAATCGCCCACTTATTAAATTATTAAGTCATGACAAACTAATAACTTTAAAAAAAGTAAGGAACACAAAATTTTATATTACATTATTTAACCCCCAAAATACAAAATTAATTAATTTAAGGTTTAGTTCAGTTTGTAATTTAAAAAAATTATATTTGTAGAGTTGACACCTGTCAGTTGTTACACCATTTCATTGGAGGTAGGTTTATTTATTTTTATTTATTATATTATTTATTTATATTATTTATTTTAGTTTCGATTCAGTTTGTACTTTTTTTAAATTCTATTGGTAGAGCTGACACTTGTCCATTCCATTCTATTTCATTGTTTGGGTCCTTTATAGGTCTTTTAATTGTTTGAAGTGTTTTCTTTGTAAATTTCACATTGGACTTCAATGATTTGTTAAAAGTTTATGTAAGTTAAGTGATTTGTTAAATTGTATAGGCCGTGTCTTAAATTAATATTTAGTTGTTTGATTTCATTTAATCATGTTTTGTATTCTGTTCAAATTTAATACATCCCCACTTTTCCAATAACATTTAAGGGTCAATCTTTTTCCCAGCCTTCTTCCTTCAGCTAAGCCAATATTCTAGTTTTTATAATACACCTAATAGAGTGCACAGCTTCTCCATTTGTTCAAAGTGTTCCACACCAACTCTCTCCAACAATGATGACCTTTCATGGTTCCTCTACCCTTCATTCCCATCCCCTATTTCTTACTGAGTAGTATAAATCTGTTTTTATTTACTGTACTAAACACACATTTTTATTTTTTTTTGTTCAGTAATGGCAGCTATTCGGCATACGTTACAGCGTGAAGTTTTCCAACCCTCTGATGAACGTTTATTGGCTGTTGTTCATGTGAGCAAATTGCTAAAGAAAAAGAAAACAAGTTTTTTGTGTGTGGCTACTTCGATAGAGAAGCCTATATCTGTTACTATTTACCAGGTAGGCTCATTGTAAAATACTTCTAACCATCTTATCACTTCTTTCTTATATTTATTTACTAAGATAAACTTTTTTTTAATAAAATGTATGATAATAGAGTTGACAACACTGTTGATAAAATGTGTGCTCTTAACTGTTATTGTATGACATCATATTTTCTTCAAAGTTTGTACAACTTTATTACAATTTAAATAGAAGCAAATTATGTAAAAAAAAAAGTTATGAAGGACCATGAAACTTTTTAAATGTTGTCACCAAAGTTCCTTTATTAATGAAAGGGTAGATAAAATCATTCTACAGACTTAATTGTGGACTTTTTTAATATAAAATACTGTTCATTCTGTACATTTACATTATTGATTATTCACTTGTTCGGGTTAATCTTTCAGATTTCACCATTTATTTTGATACAACCCTGGAACATGTTCTCTAATATAAATATTTGTAAAAAGATTATTTTGTATCGACACCTTAGCTCATTCAATAGCTAAGGGTCTCGGGTTCGATTCCCGGCATGGCCGAAAGATTTATCATTGGTGAAATGTGGGTTTCTCCTTTCACAGTGATGAATTAAAGGCCGGGGGACTGGATGTTGTGCCTCTCCTAGTCTTAATTAAGATTATAAGGCATATGAAGCTAGGACAGGCCTAGCAAGCCGGTAGTGGAAAATATATGGCTTCAATAAAAAAAAAACTGATCCTGACCACAGGTTGGAAACAATTGTTAATGAAACCCCAAAAAAAATCTAAATTTTGTGTCTGTATAAACATAGCTTTTCCTGACATAAATATTTGTTCCTTGAAGTTTACGATGAAACTATTGTTCTTGTACAGATATAATTTGACTTGATGTAACTCGCTGCTACCGGTACTCTGAAATAACAATGAAAAGTGAGTTCTTATCTCTAGTGTTGTGTTTCAACTATTTTTGTACTTTCTCCCTCTATTGTTCTTCCTCGTTGTAAGCTACCCTGTTTCTTTTTATTTCTTAGCATCCACATGACATAGGCCTACTTTTTGTGTTTTTAAATGTTTTAGGTGAAGAAAACTGACAAAAATGTATTCAAAAAGAAGAGGTCATGGAATCTAAGTGAACTAAAAGCAGTCGATGGTAAAAACTTGTCAAAGGTTAGAGAATATTTTTATGAATATTTAGCTATTAATTTGTTGCTATTTTAATCTGATACTACTTTTTCATTTATCATTTAGAAATAGTTGCACAGACCTTTTGTCGGATCACTATGGGTATATTGCTCTGTATAACCAAGCATTAGGCCTTATATCTTTATCTACAACTACATTTTATTTATTTCAGTACATACCAAAGGAATAAACTTATCTGATTGTTCAAAATGCTAACAAAATGTCTCGTGTATTTGAATGCCAAGTTATGTGTTCAGCCATCCCTTTTAACAGAGCAAGTTAAATTAATTTTGACAATTTTAAGTTGTCAAAATTGTGATCTTTTTTGGATGTTATCTACTCCATGTTAGTTTCTAATCAGCTAATCTTATTTGTGTTCTTTATAATGATACCTTACACAACTATAGAAGGAATCTGCTTTGGTGGCCGCGCGGTCTAACACGCTATCCTTGCATTAGACTAGACTTCCGATGACCGGGAGATCGAGGTTTGAGTCTCGGTCAGGTATCCGGAGGAAGGTTTTTCCAAAAGGGTTTTCCATTCTCCCTCCATGCAAGTCTGGGAACACTTCCTCCAAAATATAAAACTATTAGCATAATTAGTAACCCAAACGGGTAGTAAGATGTGATGCCAAAAATATATATTTAAAGAAACACGTTTTAGTATGGTTTTTTGAGCTCGCAAATTGTTACAAAACTAATTTTAAGAACACTAGTCATAAAACTGTCAAATTATCTAAATACTATATTCTATAAGCATCAACTGTGCTTATTGCTGCCAGTTCAAACTTTAACAGTAAATTGTTTAGTCAAGGTATCCACAATTATAAATTATTCTTGGACATGCAGTTTTTTAATATTTGGAAAATTACTCTCTAAAATATGTGCAGTACCAATATTAAACTTTGGCATTTTTCAGGAAACTCATGAATTCGACCTCCATTTTGACAAGGTGTACAAGTGGTTCACTGTTAATTTACAAGAGAGGCAAAACTTCCTCATAGTTCTCTGTAAGGTGAGTAAGCAAGATAATTAATTTTAAATAATATGTGTGTGTTAGACTGTCCTGCTGACGAGGGGGAGATCAAGGTTCGAATCTTGGTCGGCTCTACTGAGGGTGATTTTCCGTAAATGGTTTCCCACTCTTCTTACACGCAAATGTGTGTAGATTATATCTAAAATTCTTCCTTCCTCATCCCTACCCCATTATAGTAATTATCATATAAGTGTGCAACCTGAACAGGTAGTAAGACGCGGTGAAAAAAAAAGGGTTATTAATTTGTTACATACTTGTACTTTAGTCGTCGTCGTCATCATGATGAACTGTTTCCAGCCTTTGGCCAGGTCTGTTTAGTAGAATGCCTCCATCTCCCTCTTTCCTTCCACCATTCTTCCTCTTCCACTCTTTTCCACTCTCCTCTCACTCGCACACTTGCTGCTATCTGTTCCTCCCATCTCTTCCTTGCGGTCTCTTCTCTACATATCCATTCTCTTCATATCCGTTATTTAATCTTCTTGGCATCCTCTCCCCTTCCATCCCCACTACCTGTCCATCCTAGCTTCCTCAACTATCTCATGTACCCCAACTATTTGTGGAAATGGGGCCTTTTCAAAATGAGTAACTCAATGTCTCATTGGTAAAATATGAATGATTTAAATGCAAGTTTCATGTGAATTTCAAGACTCAAAGACTTTTTGGGGGGGGGNCTTGGTGTAGCTTTTACGTATGTATGCTTACATTTAATTCCGTGTCCAGCAATGCCACAAACACCTTCCAAAGCAGAAACCGGCGTTCAACAACTTACCAGAAGAATGGACGGAAGACACTGGAATGTTATTGGAGCTGGAAGTGGTTGCCACTCCAGGTGAATAAATTGATGCTTTTAGGGTTGTAATTAAAACAAACATTGCAATTAGTTTAAATAATATATCGCTCATAAAATTTATTTATTTTTTATTTTAAATTAAATTACTTAGCCTCATCATTAAATATTTCTCATAAAAAAAATTTTCTAAAGAGTTTAATATGATTTTCATCAATATTTATTTGTGTTTCACTGGGAATAAAACTCAATACTATATCAATTAATGATGGCATTTCGAATTCTTCGGATCCCTAAACATATTCGAGATTCGAATAAATTTTGGATTTCTTAAGATTCACAATCCTATAACTATGGGGTGGTAGTACCCATTAAATTCTTACTTACCCGCTTTGGTGTCCACATGGTTTAAGGTGCTACTGTCATAATTCACAATAGACTATAGACTACGGGTGACGGGGAGATCAGGTTTTTCCTAAATGATTTTCCACTCACCCTCCACATAAATAGGGGTACACTTCTTATAAATATAACCTTAATCTATACAATTGTTAGTATAATTATTACATAAGTGTATAACCCAAACGTATAGTAAAATGCGGTGCCAAAAAAAAACTTACTCCATGGCATTAGGAACTTTAAAGTTCATCGCCGCACTTACAAAAGTATGCCAGCCAACTCTTTCCTGAACTAGTTCTCTCCATTTCCCCTCATTACATTCTATCTCTATCCTAAGCTAGTTCTATCCAGTCCACCTCACTACACTTCATCTCATTCAGGTACAAATCATAAACAAGTTCTAACTGCAATGTCTGAACGTATTAGTTGTTGTTTGTTTTGTAGGAAGTGTAGAAGCTGTGGAAGCTGAAGAATATCTCGCCCTGTCTGAGAGGGAAGAACAAGACCTAGAGAAACTAATGTCCCAGTGTGAGTTGGGCATCAGCAATGCAGAGGCGTTCATGGAGATACTCGCGAAGGATCTCTCTGTTTTGGATGGGGTAGGTCAGTCAGATGAGTTAGAGTAGCCGACTGTAAGAATACATTTGTTAAAAGAAGTGATCAACTATAGACTTTGCATATTTAATGTAATATTTATAGTCATACACCTTAGCGCAGTTGGTTGCGTGTCTGCCTACTGAACTAAGGGTCACCGGTTCGATTCCCGGCATGGCCGAAAAATGTATTGTTGATGAAATATGGGTTTACCCTTTCATATTGATAAATTAACAGCTGGGGACTGGATTCTGAGCCTGTCCTAGTCTTAAGTGGAAAATATATGGCTTGAATAAAAAACAGACCAAGGCCACAGGCTGGAAACAGTAATGGATGTAAGTTGGACTAGACTGCCGAAGACAGGGAGATCGGGGTTCGATCCCGGTCATGTGCACTGAGGGTGGCTTTTTTTTTTAAATAGTTTTCCGCTCTCCTTCCATACAAATGTGGGTGCACTTCCTATCAACTAAACTTTCCTAATCCCTAAACCATTAATGTAATTAGTACATAGGTGTATAACCTAAACAGGTAGTAAGACGCGGTACTAAAAAAATATTCTGTTGGAAGAAAAAAGTTTACTTGCTTCTATCAAGTGAAGCCTATCATATTTCTAGATTATCTCCCTTTCCTATAACTTATATTTCACAAAAGTAATGTTTAGAAATACTTGTTTAATCTAGTTGTGTCATTATGTGTTCATTGCTGATAGTACTAAAAGGTTATTTGCGTTAAGTGCTGATAGTACTAAAAGGTTATTTGCGTTAAGTGCTGGGCAGTCTTAAAGAGAGCTCATGTCGACCAGGCATGAATCTGTTAAAATCAGATCTCGAGCACTAACAACTCGGGTGTGTTACATCCACAAGTAACGGCTATAAAAAGGATATTTATATTATCTGTTACTCAGACGCAGGAACATGTTTTATTTCTTTGTCAGGCCAACGTTCACAGCGTGTTGGCGTCAGAGCAGCAGGTGGCGCTGCTGACCGTGCAGATAGAAGCAGCCATCGGCGAGGCAGAGAAACTGGAGTCGCGTCTAGACTCGTATGACGAGGTGCTCTGCCATATCCGAGACACCATGGAGAAGATGGAGGAGAAGAACTTGCTCATCGAGGTCGCCAATGCCAATAACCAGAAGCTTTTGGTACAGCTTCAGACCGTCATTGTAAGAAATTATTTGTATTATTATTTATATCGCTATAAGGAAAAACTCTTTTCACTTTATGAGGTACATACATTTTGTTATATTTGAAAGAAGTTACAAGAAAGATGGATGGAAATATATAAAGAAGGGAATAAGTTGTATTTTTACACGTACATTTAAAGTGTCCAGGAGAAACCCCTGCACGTTAGGATAGAGAAGGCGAGACTGAGGTGGTATGGACGTGTGAAGAGGATGAAAGAGGGAAGGATTCCAAGGAGGATGCTTTAAATGGAGGGGGTGGTAAAGAGGCCGAGAGGAAGACCCAGGGACAAGTGGATAGAGGGAGTGCGGAGAGGAGCGGAGGAAGAAAGGTGGTGGGAGGACAGAAGTAAATGGAGAGGCTGATGATGATGATTTTAAAAGTTTTAATAATCATCATCATAATCATCAACTATTCCCAGCTTGTGGCCGGGATCAGTTTAGTAAAATGCCTCCATCTTCCTCTTTCCTTCCACCACTCTCCCTCCTTTAATTTCCTCCATTTCATACAAATTATCAAGTTTATTGAATACAAATGATATTTTATATATATTTTTACTGTGGAGTACGTGTGTTCATAAGTCACACCAGTCACTTGTACTATTCTGGCCAAACTCTGTGTTTGTAAACAAATGTCTCTAGGTAAAACACAATACTCTCTCTGTATTAACTTGTGAATATTTGTCAAAGAATAATACCTGCTCCCTGTTTCAACTGCATCTTTGTGTTTCTCTATTAACTGCCTTATTTATTAGCATACAACTCACCTTTTAAAATATAATGCATCCTTACTTCTCTGTGAAACTAATGTAAAAATAATCCCCGCAAATGTCTCCCATGAATTTATAACACTGACATAAATATGACTGTAGTCAATTAAAAATTTGAAATACAAATTATATTAAAACAAAAATTGACTTGACATTATCTTGAATTGTTAATTATTAGAAAGTTCCCCCCATAGCGTATAGCCATTGTACATTGGTTTCAGTCCCAGCTCGACTTGCCCAGCAAGCACCAATCAGCACTGGTTGACGCCGACCTCACTAGTTCTCAAGGGCTGGCTGATGCTGTAGCAGCGGGTAAAGCTCTGTTGGCAGCCATGAACGCCGAGATACATCCGGCCCTTGTCAGGCTGTCGGCAGTGCAGGAGCAAAGGAAAAGATTCGACAAGTGGAAGAGCAAATTTTCGCAGACCATCTCGAGACATTTAAACAACCTCTTTATTCATCTGGTAATACATTATTTATGGGTTAAAAAAATTGGTTGAATATTTAGCCTACTTATATGATTGTTGAAATAAGCTAATTGATGTAATTTAACTTCTACATCTAGTTGCAGTTTCTTCCACCAGTAAATGACAAACCTGATATTAAGCACTTTAAAGGTTTTTTTAGAGAGAGAAAAAATTTTCACTATTTTCACATAACCAGAAGAAATTAAATAAGACAAGTGAAGTAAAAGTTAAAGACCTTTCAAAGTAACTGTCATTTTTCTTTTTACAAATAACAGTAAAATTATATACATACACATCTAATCATGCCAGTCCCTTAAAGGGTTGGCAATAAACTGTGCATATAGCTCATAAAACAACAGCTCCGTACTTAATCCATCCTCACTAACTTTCTCCACACTTCCCTATTCTTACATACTCCCTTCACTTCAACAACATCCATACACCGAGTCATACATGCTCTTTTATTATTAAAACTATTAATGTTTCTCTTTTTCACATATTTGTCAACAACATTTAGTCACATCTTACATGGCCTACCCCTTTTGATCCACACACTCTACCTTCATACATTTGGTTTGTCACTCGATCCACACTCATCCTCGCAACATGCCCCCAACGTAAGACGCTTCTTTCACATTCAGCTATTGGATTCTGTTTCAAACTGCACTTCTTCGGCACCCATTCATTACCTACCAGTTCTGTCCATACGAGTTTTTCCACACACATTCCTTAGATATCTCATTCAAACCACATTCTCCTTGTTCTTGTGTTTCTCCTGACAAACCCACGCTTCACGTCCATAAAACAATGTTGGCGTAGACACACTTTTATATCCTGCCATCTTTTCATCTTTCGCTACTACTTCATTCTTTGCAATAGTCCACATACATCCAACTGCTCTCCGAGACACATTCACCCGTCTGTTGATTTCACCATCTTTCCTTCCATTTTTACAGAACATTCTGCCCAGATACACAGAATTAAAAAACCTATACAAACCTCATATAACTGATCAGTATAGACTAGTATTGTCTTAATATTTATTTTGTGCCTACCACATAAATACCTTTTTTTAATAACTAGATAAGTCTTATTTTCTATGAATCTATGAATCCCTCAAATCCTTAGTATATTTGAGATTCGAGAAAATTTCAGATTAGAGAATTTTTACTTTATTTTTTTTTCCAAGTGAGATTTGTTTTAGATCTCTAATATTGCTTATTGGTGGTTCAGAAGCAACTATAATTATTATATTAATTTAACAACCAGGCCCCAGACCAGTAATTTAGCACTTAAATCAATGTATGAATGCTATAATGAATGGATTACTCGAAAGAATGTTAACATTTACTAACCCGCCTCGGTGGCATAGCTGGCTAACGCGCTTGTCGTGTTGAGCTCGACTGCTGAGGACGGGGAGATCGAAGTTCGAATCTCGGTCTGATGAACTGGGGGTGGTTTTTCCTAAATGGCTTTCCACTCTCCCTCCACGCAATTGTGGGTTCACTTCCTCTAAATTCGACCTTCCCAATTCCTAATCCATTAGTGTAATTAGTATTTAAGCGTTTAACCCGAACGGGTAGTAAGACGCGGTGCTAAAATTAATTAATCAACATTTATTTACTCTCTGTATTTTCTATTATACTCTTATATTTATAATTCCTCTTAAGTTCATAGTTATTTCCGAGATTCAGATTCGGAGTCATGATTTGGTATTTGAAGATAAATTGGAGCTTCAGATCCGAATTTGTAAAATAGTGGATTTGACCTATCTCTATTCTTTTCATTTAATTTTTTTAGTAATTTTAATATCGCTTCACAAGTTGATTTTTATACTAAACATTTATTCAACCGACTCATCTTGATACTCGAGAGTTTCTTGAGAAGTTTGCTTGATATAAATTAGAATTTTTTTAAAAAAACTTGAGCTCACAGACCCCATGTGTGAATGAGATTCTTTTTTTTCGTGCTTTGCAAGTGTTCAATGTTATATTAATTACTGTTGCAAGGAAAATGACACAATTGTTCTCGTGGTTTGCTAGGGAAACGACGCCGGAGAGACCCTTGGTTTCCACTCTGTGGAGTTGACTCTACCCCGGCACGGCTCTATTCATCGAGAGCTCGAGGCCTACTCGGAGCTGATGCACTGGTGCAAGGCGATGGACCGGAAGGCATACACAGCTCTTGCCAAGGTGTATACAAGCTCTCTCAGTAAACTGTACGAGAGAGACATCAAGCAGTTCTTTGAGCAGTCTAGACAGCAAGTATCTGGAGCGAGAGAGAGGAGAGGTAATCAAGTCGTAGATATTGCCATTAGACGTATTAGGCACAGGGAGAAATCACACTTTCATTGTATCATTGGTTGTCATGTTCCCTACTTTTACAACTAAAAAAAAACCAACTCCATGGTGCGAGTCCGCAAGCGAGTTATACTGACAGAGCGGCCGCTTCCACTAGCAATGGTATTGCCGACCTTTGCGGATAGAGGGTGTCATGTGGTCAGCACAATGAACCCTCTGGACATTAATTTCAGTTTTCTAAACTGGAGCTGCTACTTGCTGGCTAGTGTCAACATTATCCGGATAGTGTCGTAAATTAAATAAATTACTTTCTATTTCTGTCTCTATCCACTGCACCTGGCTAATGCCGACATCTTCCAGCTAATCTCGACATTATCCAGATTTCGCACATTACCCGTAAAATACACACATAATATTAGGGGTGTATCGATGAATCGTTATCAGTTGATTATTAGTGTATCGGCAATTAATCGTAGTCGGTGATTATTATATTGATTAATCGTGTTTTTTTAAGTAAAATTAAAAGCAAAATTTTCTAGGTGGGAGTTTAGTGGTCTGGGTTGCGGGCTATGCCAAGATTACATAACCAGATAAAGAAATATGCGTTCATACCGTTGATAAAACTAACAAACTAGTTCCAACTTTCACCGGTTAGGTGTAAAATATATTTTTTTTCCCTTGAATCTTAAGCATATTTCCCAATAGCTATTAATAAATAATCGATAATCAGGATATGTTGGTGTAGAAAATCGTGGCATCAACAATTATTTTAAACAATCGATAATCAGTTTTAGTGAATCGGTACACCTCTAATATATATATATATTTCTCTTTGTCCCAGTGAAAGGTAGCGGCTCAAACCAGGATATCGCCGGCAAGTTGAAGCAACAAGCTGTGCAGAGTTTCGGGGGTCCCGGAAGTAAGTCTCCTCCCACTTCAGGTCTCTTGGGGGTAGAGCGGGAGCAATGGGGAGCAGAGATGGACCCCGGGGAGAGGCCCAGGTTTGACGAGGTGTTGGAGAGGACTCTGGCTGAATTGGAACCTGTGTGCCTCGCAGAACAAAACTTTTGTGTGGCATTCTTCCAGCTAGATGTTCTCAGTCCAACGACCAGGGTAAGTTTTCTAGCTACAGTGAAAACCTTTCAAAATATAACAAGGGATGTGGCTTTTGAATTCTTGAATCCTCTCATTTTTTAGGATATTTAAGATTCAAGCGTTTTAAAAAAAATCATAATTTTTTATTTTAAAAATATATATATGGTATAGGTGTGTGCAAAGCTTAAGAAACTTTGACTTCGCTTCGAATATTCACTCGCTTTGGCAGTAAAATTTCAGATTCCTCGATTGCGAAGCTTCACCAATTTTTTTTCTTTTTTTTTTTTCCAAGTTAAAACACATATTCATGTTGATATTTTTTAAATTTTTGTTGCTATTTTCATCACAAATTGGTGTTGGTGTAAAAAAAATACATTTTATGATAGTAGCTTAATTTAACATTTGGTAAATTATATTTAATACAAACATATACCCTATTTTTGAAAACATTCCTACATCCACTACCGTCTTGTTAAGCCTGTCTTAGCTTCCCCCTTGTCCTGTTAGCCGTCTTTTTCAGGGTTCAGTGTCGGACCTTCATGATTACCGTGGCGGTGAGGGTGTAAGAATAAGAGACATGATAACAAATGAAATAGTTAGAGATGGTTTAAAAGTTATACCATCAGAAGAGACAATGAAGAGGTAAAGGTTACTATTGTTAGGTCATGTGATGAGAATGGAGGACAGAATGCCTGAGAAAGCCTTAGAGAACAAAGAGAAGGGTAGAAGACCTATTAGAAGACCACGGACAAGACGGATGGACCAAGCGCAGAAGGATATGGATGCTAAAGAGTAGACTGTAGATGTGTGGTTGAGGGAGAAGTTTGTAGAGATCGACAGGAATGGAAGAGGATGTGCCAGATGACCCACAGAGGTGGAAACATCGAATGATGATGCTGATGATAGTGACTAACATCTATAGTTAAGCAAAATATAATATTATTATCCAACATCAATCAGTTTTTAAATATTCGAACTTCGATTCAACTTTAGGAATAGGTCATATTAGTATTACATTTGCATTGAAAAATTAGACTTCACACACTCCTAATACTGTATATTTTTTAACTTTGAATTTGAACTCTTTTTTTGTAGAAGCCTTTAGATTTTATGACTATTATTATTCATTAGTGATTTAGCATTTAGTGTGTTCTTCCTTTCATTGTAAAAGCTATATTGTGTTTGTTCCTTTTATATGTTTTTTATTCACCTTTCCTGTACCTTCTTCCAAATTTACTTTACACCCATTATTGTTTCCCGCATGTGGCCTGGGTCAATTTTTTATTCAAGTCATATATTTTCCTTATTCAAGTCATATATTTTCCACTGCCAGCTTGCTTGGTCTGTTGTAGCTTCATATGCCTTATTATCTAACTTAAGACTATAACAAGCACAATATCCAGTCAGGGGCTGTTAATTTAGCAATGTGAAAAGGTAAACCCATATTTCATCAATAATAAATTTTTCGGCCATGCTGGGAATCGAACCCGGGACCCTTAGCTCAGTAGGCATACAAGCTACCAACTGAGCTTAGGTGTCGGATCTCTTCTTCCAATTATAATACCTTATTTATAAGCGAGCTCTAAATATTTTCATTAGGGGTGGTCGGGCAGCAAATATTTGTATCGGGTGGGCTTGGGCGGGTGTTACAAAATTACACTCGGGCACGGGCAGATTCGGGTGGGCATTTCATTTTGCAAACAACTTTGTCACAGGCCTATTACATTTTAAAATAAACATCACTAGACCTATTTTGTGATTCGTGGTCGTTTCTGTATAAATACTGCTACACCTTGCTTGCAAGTTTAGTTGAGGTCTAGGCTCATCAACCATTTCTTCGTCGGTCATATCAGCTTATTTTTTACTCACATTTGTATAGATGTAAGATAACACTATTGATAAACATTCACAAATGAAATTATTTAACTAAAAGACAAATATTTAAAGTTTTAAACACATGGAGCATAGTAAAAATGAAGTTAAATTGAATGTTATTTGGTATTTACTATTTATTAAATAGTATTTATTTACTTTATAGCACAATTTATAATTTATTAACTACATAACTGCAAATCAATATTTAAATGAATTTAAAGGTCACAGTATGCACGAACCTTGAAACACAGATAAATCGAAATCAAAAACATGGTTACTTGAAGCAAAATGGCCGTTTCATATTTGATGTTCATTTGATGCGTACTTTTCTATTTATATCCTAACACATCTGGCTAATAATAATAAATTAAAGAAATGTAAAGAAAACTCATTAAAATTAAGTTTTCGCAAGCATAGGGCCTAAAAATCTCAATGTGTAAATGTTGAATTTGTAATGTTGTTGGCATTGACAGAAAATTAAATCGTAGGAAATCTTGATTTCTCTATGTTGTTGACTTATAACCTGTGAGAAACGTTATCGTAGTTTTTTTTGAAAGCAAACATAATAATTTACGAATTAATAAAAAATAATACTTACCTTTGTTTAGTATTAGTTGAATTGAAATAATTCAACTATTAATATCAATTAAACACTTCTTTTTTTTTCAAAGTTTGAATTAGAGGTTAGTGCTAACATGGTATTCTATACTTACAAAGTTCTTGAGATGCTCGATTTATTGCCAGAAATTTCGGGTGCTTGACCACCCCTAGTTTTCATGTAATATTTTAGAACACACAGACGACTCTTGATGGCCCATCACCAGAGAGCACTGATGAGCTTGATGCGTCATCTCCAATGGCAATGCTCCCCCTTAAGAAGGTGGAGAAGCAGATCAACGAAGAGGTTAGGCGTATGATGGGAGACTTGTTCTCGTGTCTGGAGCCTGAGCTGGTCGGCTTCATAGCGCACTACGAGAAGACTGATAGCTTGTGAGTAATTCTTTCATCTTCTTTGGAAATAATGAGTTGGCCCAATGGGTGATCAATTTTATAACAATAGAAATTGATAAAAAATAAAGAGAAAGGAAAACTAAACTAATGAGAGTAAATTTGATGAAGAAAGCCCACCTAGGGAAAGAGGAAAAATTTGAGAAGAATCCAATGCACAAAGGTAACTACTAGTATCTAGTAGACAGAAGAAAGCAAGAAGATGTCGGCTTTGTGCATTGGATTCTTCTCACATGTATCTTCTTTCCCTAGGTGGGCTTTCTTCATCAAATTTACCCTCATTAGTTTATTTTCCTATTTATTTGTTTTTATCAATTTCCATTACTATAAAATTTCGTCTTCTTTGGAAATATTGTTTTCATTTAATCTATATAAAATATCTTGGTCATTGATACATGTGACGATAAAGGTTTTTTCTTTATTTTTGATTTTTGTGTTATGTTTATGACAATTCATTCTTTTTATTATTGTTCCTGCTGTGAGACAAATTTATAAAGCTTTGCACTCGTTGCACTCCAGTTGGTAGATTGTGTTTTCAGAATCGCATGGTAGCCTTATATATGGTAACTTATTTTAGTTGTGATGCTGGAGAGCAAAGTTTTAGTTTATGTCTGGTAGAAGTGTGTGTGAAGTTTTGAAAATTTCGACTTGGCTTCATATATTCGTTCTCTTCGACTTTGATCCGAGAGTGAAATTACAGATTCATCAATTACAAAGCTTCGCCAAAGAAAAATATTTAAATTTAAAACACACATTTGTCTTTCTTATATTCATGTTCTGCTGTTATAATTATCGCAAATTAATTAAATTACATTTTCTGATAGTAATTTAATTTATCATTTTAGGACAGAATACATATGTGTTTTTCAGTCTTATTATTTAAAAAGAAAATGTATATAATATTTCACTACAAATTTGGTTTATTTCATGGGCATATTAATTTATTTATTTTGAAATATCATTCATGTGTTAATATGTATCTTTTTCAGTTATTGCATGTCTGTCCTGGTACGACTCAGTCAGCATGTCATGTCTGCACAAGACACTGGTTCGTTTCTCAGCATGAGCTTTGCTTCTGCCCTAGTTCAAGTAAAGAGAAGCTTTGACAGATATATGCAAGCTCAACTCCGCTCTATCGAGGAATCAAAGGCGAACCGCAAGGGAAAGTGCGGCATATTGCCCTATGTTGCAAATTTTGAGGTGTGTAGCACAAATAAGTTTACACTAATTTGCTTTAAAGTTTAAAACCTTAGAATAAAACTTTGTATTTAAGTTTTCTGCTGTTTTACATTGATCCATCTAAGTTTATATTAATAGTAGACATTAAAAACGAAATCCCCATTGATGCATACTTGGTCACCATATCTGTTAATTCACGTTACACCAACATACCACCCCTCCCACCTCCCACCCAAGGACTTTCTGCCATGGAACATTTTCTGGACAAATAAGCACCCAATTCTAAGCCATCCACCGCCCTTCTAGTAGAACCTGCTCGCCTCAGAAAAGAAAAATGTCTATTTCCTGAAAGATAATACCTTCAAATCTGAAGGATGGCGATAGGTACATGTATGGCCCACTCTACGCTAACCTTTTCATGGTCAAACTAGAAACCATCTTTTTTTCAATCTGAACCCTTGCAACCACTCTGCTGGATGACATTTATTGAAGACATCTTCATGATTTGGACAGATTCTGAAACTAACTTACTACAGTACCGGAACAGGTTAGATAAACATAGCAGCCTCAGATTTACGTGGAACATTTTACAACACCATGCCATACGTAGGAAAAAAAAAACTGCAAAGAAGGCCAAGAAAGAGATGGGAGGAGCAGATAACAGAGTGTTCAAGTGAGAGGGGAAGAATGGTGGAACGATAGAGGAAGATGGTAGCATTTTATTAAACTGACCTGGTTACAGGCTGTAAGCAGTTCATGATCATGATGATAAGTAAAAGTACACAGAACAGTAAGGAAATTTGTAATCAATGCTAGCAACAAAATTTATATAATCCTGTTTACATTTGTTCATATTTATATAAGGTACTTATCTTTTCTTACAGGACTTTGCACGGACAGCAGAGTCTATCTTTAAAAACACAGAGCGCCGTAATGACCTTGACAAATGGTACACCAAGCTGATGGGAGCCATGTTTGAAGCAATTCCTCGCAATGCCGCAGAGCATCACAAGACTCCAGAAGAAGTAGTCAAGATGGGTGGGTTTTCGACAACATTCATTCCTAAATGTGTTACTCTTTTTCCTAATACTTAACAGTGTAGAACTTGCCTTTGCTTCCTTCTTCCAATGTTTGTTAAATTATATATTTGGAAGAAGGTACAGGAAAGGTGGATAGAAACATATAAAAGAAATATTACATGGCTTTTACAATAAAAATAACACAATTCACACTTTATATTGCTGCCATTGGGCAGAGAGGTAATGGCTGCCTCTTGAAGAAAATCAATCGTTACCGCTTATATACCGCAATGCACTTATTAAAGAGGAAATCAAAGTTACGCTGCATGTTTCTCACTCCCTCCTGATGAGTTCCGATAGAATGAAACCTAGGTCGGGGGATTGGGCAGTGACGATCCATTTTCTTCAAGAGGCAGCCATTACCTCTACTGTCCAGTGGCAGCAATGCAGAGTGTGAACTTTGTTCTTATTTTCTTTTTAAAGGCCATATTGTGTTTGTTCCTTTTATATGGTTTTATTTATCTTTCTTGTACCTTCTTCCAAATATAATAAAATTACCTCATAAATCAAAAAGAGGTTTTCCTTATAGAAATATATTAAACTATACATCTGCTTAGTGACTTTATCTCTTTGCCTAAAAAAAAAATGAGGGAATATTTTAATCAGTTTGACTGGAGCTTGATTTTAAAACTGGGATAGCTATTGATTACAAGGTAGCCTTCACATCTTCGGATCTGACTGGTAGGTTATAAGTTCTAACGTGCAACATAATACTTCACTGTGTCTAACAGAGTCTTCTTCCTTTAGAGAACTTTCATCATCTGTTTGCTTTGCTGTCCCATTTGAAGATTTCAGTTCTTGAGAAGTTGAGGAAAGATGCAAAGCAGAAATATAGTGATGCACTCAAAGCTTACGTCACCCAGTATTTTGGTAGACCATTGGAAAAACTCAATGTAAGATTATATTAATACAACTTTTGATCATACTCTAATATGAAGTTTGAACTTTTTTAATCATCTAGTTTTTTACTGCTAAACAAATTCAATGGATTGTATTAGGCATGTGGAAAGTCCATTTTTCCAATTCTAAGAGAACTTAAATCGAATATACGAAATATTCTCAAAGCTGTATTGTAGTTCGAATATTTTTTAATAGTTGTTTTAATAGTGAAAATATATATTGTGGCTATTTATACATAACTGTATTCATTAAAATTACTTTAGATTGTTTTATTGCAAAATTGTTTGTAATATTTTGTTTTAATCTGATAAATTAAGCTATTATCACAACTTCAAATCTAAATCATATTTCTTAATTGTTTAAGTTGGTTACACAGATTATTTTGTGAAAATTGGAATACAAACAACATTTTGTTAACTTGATAATTAAACGAATTATTACCTAATGTCTTGGAAATGTATAGTAAGAGACTGTATAAACACTATACAGTGATGTAAAGTAAGTGATAGTGAAGGAAGTCAACCTGAGAGGAGAGTCAGGTTAGGCTTGTATAGGAACAAACATTTCTTCTTAAACGTTTTACACTTCACACTTCTCACTTCTTCACATTTCCACATTCACACATAGTTTTAAAGTTTCGAAAATATTCCTTTTTCATATGAAGAGACATGTGTTTTAAATGAGTCTTCATTTATTATTATTATTATTATTAGCACCGCGTCTTACTACCCGTTCGGGTTGTACGCACTTACGCTAATGTGTAATGGTAGGGTGATTGTGAGATGAAATGGAGGACCTACAGTTTAACGTGGAATCCGAACCACGGTGGAGGCCTGGCATTCCTCACATTCACAAGTTGTGATTAATACACGTCTTGTCAGAGGTGAAGGAAGGGTTTGGTAAATCAGATAAATCTGTGCCGGGACCAAGGATTGAACCCCGGAACCCCAGCACAGAAGTCTGACACCTTACCTCTAGACCACCAGGTCACCGAGTCTTCATTTAAAAAAGAGATATTTCTAAAGATTTAAAAACTATGTGTGAATGTGGAAGTGTGAAGAAATGTGATTAGTGTAAAAGTGTAGTAAGAAATGAAGAAAGAAGTGTGTTTGTTCCTATCAAGTCCTAACCTAACTATCCTTTCAGGTTGGCTTCATACACTATCACTTACTTTACATCACTGGACAGTGTTTATACACTGTCTTATTTTACTATGTTAACTTGAAAACGTGGACGCCGGACAAGCACAAAGAAGTTATAACAAAAGAACAGTGATGTAGATGGCGCTCTATGCACAGAGTACTCAATACGATTAGGTCTTGTTCACGAAACCTTGTACACAATATAAAAGACAGGGCTGACCATGTCCTACAATTAGTGATTCATCCCAACATAATTTAAGCCCTTCTCCATTTTATTCTCTTGGAAAAAAAAAATGTAATCAATAACCAGAATACTGACAAACCATACTAAATCATTAGATGCATTGAATATATTGATATTAAATGCTTTTGAGATATTTCTACAATTGTCTGACATCAAAAATCTTAGTTAATATTATTTTTCATTTGCAGTTGTTTTTCGAAGGTGTTCAGGCGCGCGTGGCTCAAGGCGTGAAAGAGTCTGAAATCAGCTATCAGATGGCTTACAGTAAACAGGAACTTCGTAAGGTGATCCAACAGTATCCTGCTCGAGAAGTGAAGAGAGGCCTGGACAGCTTGTACCGCAAAGTTGAGAAACATCTTTGTGAGGAAGAGAACTTACTGCAGGTATAAGTCACTGCATTACATGGTCTAACGCGCTACTCTCGTGTTGAGCTAGACTGCCCAGGACAGGGAGATTGAGGGTTCGAATCTCAGTGAGGTGAACTGGGGGCGGTTTTTCCTAAATGGTTTTTCACTCATCCTTGACGCAAATGTGGGTACACTTCCTATATTACCTTCATCCCTAAAACAACTACCACCACATCTATTACTGTTTCCGCCCTGTGACCTAGGTCAGTTTTTTATTAAAGCCATATATTTTTCCACTACCTACTTGCTAGGCCTGTCGTAGCTTCATATGTCTTATATTATAACTTAAGTCTAAGACAGGCACAACATCCAGTCCCCGTCTGTTAATTCATCACTGTGAAAGGGTAGACGCATATTTCACCAAGGATAAATTTTTCAGCCATGCCAGGAATCAAACTTGGGACTCCTTAACTCAGTAGGCAGACACGCAACCGACTTAGCTAAGGTGTCGTATTATTCATCCCTAAAACCAATAGCGTAATTAGTACAAAAGTGTATAACCCAAACAGGTGGTAAATAAAAAAATTAGCAAAAAATATTCAAACTTTGATTCAGCTATGAAATGAAAAAGGACTTAGCAAACTCCTTTACTGCATCACATTAGAAGAAGTCTTAAAAGTATCTACCAGCACATTGTGTCTAAGATCACTTCTCGTCTTTTAGGTAGTGTGGCGTGCAATGCAAGAGGAGTTTATCACTCAATATAAATACATAGAAGAGTTGATCCAGCGGTGTTACCCAGGCTCCATGATTATGCTAGATTTCACCATACAACATATTCTAGAGTTCTTTTCAGAGATTGCTCGATCACACTAGAGTATCTATTTATCTTTACATTTGTATAAAATATTATAAATTAAATTATATATCAGTCTGTTTGTTTCAATCATTATTTCCTATATAACCTTTTGTATATAATTATTTAAGGAAAACATTTCACATGTACAGTTCGTTTATCCAGACTGCATTCTAATGCAACCTGTTGAGGTAAGATTGATACCTTCAGGGTAAATGTCAGGGCTCTGTGAGCTCAAGTTTATTAATTCGAATTGGTCTTGGGCGAGTTTTTCATACTTCCAAGCATGGGGTTGAATAAATATATACAATTTTGAAAATTAACTATGTTAATAAAAAAAAAATACATATTAATATCTCAATTTTTTTGGAATGAAACAAGATACAGATACTTAAAATAAAATGTGTTTTAAACTCGTTACAAAATTATCCATAGTAAATTATAGGGATTAACTTTTAAAACACTGTAATAGTAACAGAAACATTTATTTTGATACAATTCAACATCAGCTGGAGCGGAGCTGTTCACTTGGTGCCGACCTTCTACCAGAGAGGCAAGTTGGAACATTAAAGAGTTTTAAGATGTACTTGACACCGTCTTGCATTAAGCCCATTGGTGTTCTACCCTACAGATAGATACCTATCATATTTCTTCTTTATATACTCTTCATACCCTCCTTCATTCAACAGTTTACTCAGTTGCTCTTTTCTCCTCACCCCAGTCAATTATTTCACAAAACACATCACATGGAGAGAGAGAGAGTAATAAACAATGAGTCATTCATCACCAGCCGCACACTGTAAGGCAAAGAAATATTGGGAGCCCAAAAATCTGGCGAAACCTATCCCAAGCTCAAGTAGCTAATAATTCTTACCTGCTTTGATGGCTACATGGTCTAAGTTGTCACTCTCACAATAGGTTGGATTCCTGACTGTGGGTAGATCGGGGTTCACATCCCTGCTGGGTTTATTAAGCGTGGTTTTTCCTTAAGTTTCACACACTAAACAACTTGGGGTAAATTTACTCTAAATTCTAACTTCCTCATCCCTACAACATTAGCATAGTTAACATTATGTAGCCGAAGAAAGGGAGATCAGGGTTCGATCCCGGTTTGGTGCACTGAGGGTGATTTTTCACTATCCCTCCATGCAAATATGGGATAAATATATATACATATATATCATAGTTTACATACTATTGTTTCGTTAAATTTTCATTAATTGGTTGTAGAAGCAACTAACCCTTTCTTTAGATAAAACTTCTTTTAATTCTAGTAATGTTGAAAATGATAAAATTAATATAGTGAAGCATATAAAATTCATCCTCGCACTTGATTTTTGTGATATATCATAACCAACCATAGTCATTATACTAAATATTTCAACATAAATGGACTTTCCCTATAAAGTTATTTTTGAACACCACCTTACATAAAATCCTCCATTTTGAAATATTTCTTTTATTCAGCACAACGTCTTACCACTTGTTCAGATAAAATGCATATGTACTAATTACACCGAGCTGGGGATGGAAAAGGTTGAATTTCTCTTTCCCGGATAACTTCACTCTCATGGCCTCCACTTTCCTTGTCTATCACATCCAATGTCCATATTGCTGCAGCATTGGCTAAATAAGCCAGTGGCAGAAACAAAACAAAAATTCGACAAAAAAAAAAAGTGAAATGCCAGACTTACCTTACATAAAATTGACCAACTATATTTTTTGAAACATATTTCTCTAAAAACAAAAGATGTCAAGGTTTCATAACACATCATAATCTTTACTCTAACTTACCAATATGTTATTCAAATAATCAATAATGTTGTATAAATTCTTTTATTTGATAAATTAGTTACATAAGATACAAATTTATAATGTTTTTAAATTCAACATTATTAGTAACATGAGTTGCATTGAAAGCATTGCGTGGTACATTATAAAAAATACTGGTGGTCCAATAATACTTTTTATTAAAACTATTAATATATTTATAAAGATGGAACACTCGAATCATATGGTATTGGAGAGATTTAGGGTTCGTAAACATCTCCAATACAATTGTTAATATCCATTACAACCTTGACTTCAAACAACAATTTTAAGCAATTGGTCAAAGGGATTATAATAGACATGTTTATTTTGGAGGGTAAAAAAAACATATAAATAATAATTAACTAAAAAGGAGGACCTGGCGGTCTATGGGTAATGTGTCAAACCTCTGTGTTAGAGGTCCGTGGTTCAAATCTCTGTCCCGGCAAAGGTTTATCTGATCACCAAACCCTTCCTTCACCTCTGGCAAAGTGTGTGTTTTCCGGCTTTGTGAATGTGTGGAATGTACTACTTATAACAGTAGTCAAACGGGGGCGTACCAGTCTGCAGAGCCACACCCAAGCTCCTGTAGGCGACAGATGCAAGCACCAGTGACCCCTGGCACAGGGATAGTGGAATTCACCTTAATGGTGTCCCCAGCTCAGAAATGAATTCCTCCATACACCAGGGAAAGCAGAGGTCAGATAAGGTCGAATGACCAAGATCTAGGGCATTAGCCCCATTAGCCACTCTCACAATTAACTAAAAAAATGTTGTTCTTTGTTTTTTTAGGATTTAATAGACATGACAAATAAAATAACATCTGTCAGTGGCCATAAACAACTTTTTTCAAATTAAATTTTAAATATCTTCACTTTAAATAAGATTGTACATGTTTAAAGATTCAAGGATTCAAATTCGAAAGAAAATTTAAGATTTGGATTCAAATATTCGGATTTGAGAAATATATGATTGGCCCCATCTCTATATATTTATGTAAATAATTCAGGTAAATTTGTGCAAAGTAGATGATGGTGTAGTAACATTTATCACAGCCATATTTCAAGAATATGTAATAATTTTATTATATTCATTAATATAATAATAATAATTGAATTTCTAAAAGTTTAAAAACACCAAAACAAACTATTTTAACAATTCCTACTTATCACTAAACAAACATTGATAATTAACAAACCCGGGAAAGGGTCTGATTAAAAATGTTAAATATTTGGTCAACAAATATTTTATATTAAAATTATTCATTTTGGTTTCACTGTGGAAAGAAATATCCTGGAAGTTACAGTCATGTGTTTTAATGATGAGCTTTTAGACCTTCATTTTTCTGGTGTTTTATCTTCCTTTAGATGTGTATTAAATACAACTGTTTGGTGCCACTCTTATTTGTTTTGGAAACAAATAAACTGTGGACAAATGTACCTTAGTCCTAAACTTTAGGCCAGCTAAATAATGTCTCCAATCGTCACATAATCTTTCAGGTACAGCTAAATTTACGATTTTCTAGAAAAGTACTAACTACTTGAATTGATATGTTATTTATCACTGTAATAAAATGCCAATTATTTTTTTAAGGAATTAACTTAAAAAAATCTTTCATATTATTTGTAATACAATCAACTAAATAGGATAAAGAAACATAAAAATATACCTTAGAAAATTTGCACCATTCATTATTGAGAATGTGCATTTATGTGTTTTCCAAGTAGGCAAGTTAATTTATTTTATTTACTTCAATGCAAACTTTTCTACTTTTCCTTTAAACACACTTAGTACAGTTAAATGAAAAGGTAATTTAACTTAAACCTACATGAGCTGTGTGTTTTAAATACATAAGATGTCTATTTTAAAACTTTTATTTGATAATTAAAAAAAAAAAAATTGTTTATTTAGCATCAATAGTTAGACAACTAAAATTCCTAGACTGTGGACTCGGATAAATCATCTTTAATATTGGTATTCATGTATGGACTATCGGCTATCATTTCCCCTTGTTCACTGATTGGTTCTAACTCTCTAAAGTCGTGTAACGTCCTGCGTTGCGGCACAGCTGTATCTGTTCTCTCATGAGCGGGAGACATTGTAGGAACCGGTATGGCAGCACTAGGGACATATACAGGGGGCACTTCTGTTTGATCATTTTCAGGTTTATCTACTGTGATGATAACAGACGAATACTGGCACGGTTCTTGAGACTGTTCTCTCTCCTCCGATTGGTCAATCGGCATCTGCACGATTGTACTAGATACAGGGCTACTTATGGATGTTGTCATAGTGGGATATGTCATCGTCGATGTTGTCACGATACTGGTTGTCGGCACAATACTCGCAGACCACGAAACAACTGGTGGACTGCTCGGATCAGTAGAAACATTTCTCTCTATTAAACTGACATCGGGTGGTTTCTTCGAATAGCTAAACTTGTCTGCCATCGGTTTAGGCGACGTCGATAACATTTGACTGGTCTCACTGGGAGGAGGCTGCTGCTTTTCTTTTTCCACCATCGACTTGTGCTGCTGTACGCTTCGCGTCAAACTGCTTGTCCTGGACAGAGGTTTGTCATCTTGTGTCGAGGATTTTATTCTTCTTCCTTCTTTAACGGGGATCGGGACAGAAGATGAGATTGGAACAAACACGTGTTTAACCGGAGGACTGGACGGCATCACAATCCGTGCTGCAGATGTCCCAAAATCTATTTCTGCAGTCTGTTCCATGAAAGAGGCGTTCGGTGAATATGGGCCAGTGTCCCTCCTATGTAAAACAATGTGTACACAGTATTACAGGCAAGGAGTTGTTTCTACATTTTTTAGATTGTTGAATTTGTTTCACTACATAATTAAACTAGATAATACTAGCTTTTTTTTTTACATACATTACTGTTTCCAGCATCCGACACCGTGTCTGTCTACTGAGCTAAGGGTCCCGGGTTCAATTCCTTGCATGAGCGAAAAATGTATCATTGTTGAGATGTGGGTTTACCCTTTCACAGTGATGAATTAACGGTCGGGGACTGGATGTTGTGCTTGTCCTAGTCTTAAGATATCTTATAAAGTGTATTAAGCTACAACAGACCTTGCAAGCCGGTAGTGGAAAATATATGGCTTGAATAAAAAACTGACCCAGGCTACAGGCTGGAAAATGTATTGGATGTAAAAAAAAAAGGGGGGGTGCAGCTAAAAAATAAGCACAGAACAGATCTGTAGTTCTTTGTAATCCTTTTGCATTATTAAATGTTTGTGTGATTAGCCAAATAATTATCACAGAATTTTGAGGCTTGATATTTTAGATGACTTATATTTTACTAGAACATTTTTTTTTAAATATGTTAATAGCATTTTTCTGTATATTTTTAAAAAATTATTTCACTGTGTTGTTTCTTATATTGACTTACCATTCTGATTTCTTTGATTTATACGATAGACAGCTCTGAGGTTCTGAAACTCGTTGTTTTGGTGACGGTATGGCAAGGGATACATCATCTGTTTAGAATAAAGTTCCATAAACTCATATTTATTTATGTAAAAAATAACATCATCTAAACATATAATTATGTTGTATTTATAAAATCATACCTCTTCACAAAATACTATTCAATAATAATAATAATACTTACCACCGCGTCTTACTACCCGTTCGGGTTATACGCTTACTATTATTATTATTATTATTATATATATTATTATTATATTTAATTTTTTTTGTGGGAGAAGGTTAAATTTCATTCTTTCTTAATGTAATACTGCTTTAGGTAGCTCAACTCACTGACCCTGCAATGAAGCCGACTTGTTTTTGTGTGGATGTGTTAACGTGAGTGAAAGTCCATGTAATTATATTAACTATCTTGTATAAATCTAGAGTAAGAACCAGCCATCTATGATTGATATCAATTCTGAACATTAATTAGTCAGTTCCACTATTTTACCAATCTGAATCTCGAATCTTGAAAAAAATTTTGAACATAAGAGGAAATAAATATAATTTAATAATATGAAATATAAATATTAGCTAAATTCTTTCTAGAATTAAATGGCCAAAGCTATTATTTATGCTTTTAGTGGAAATTACTCCATCTAGATATCATATTCTGAAAAATGTCAAAAGGCCATTGGCGTGCTAAGCCAAAGGTCCCGGGTTCGATTCCCGTGTCCAGGTGTCATTTTTAAATTTTCAGAATATGATATCTAAATTCTTTCTTATAATAAGGGACGATCCCTCAAATCCTCGAATCCTTAAAGATATTTGAGAACATTTCTAATTCAACAATAAATCCTTAAATAATAATTTTTATTTTTTTTTTCAATTTTTCAATTTAAATTTGTTTTAGAGCGCCAATACTGCTTATTGGTGGTCCAGAATGGTTATAATTATAGGATGATTTTAACAACCAGACCCCATACCAGTAATTTAACACTTAACACTTTCACTGCTGACAGAAAATACATAGTCCATCCAGAAATGCTGCCCATTATTAGCATAATTTGTGATTTTTCTGATAGAGTAAATATGATATAATAATGTTACTTAGCCCGCTTTTCCAGTTTCTTTTTTCCCTTTGCTGAATACACAAGAATAAATTAAATGCGTGAAAATAAATAAAATGTAATAAAAATATATGAAAAGACAGTTTTTTATACAATGTCTAAGGAAGATAAAAACATTATAAATAAGTAAATGAATACTGCCACAGCATGGAAAAAGCTGAGAACTTTTCAGAAAATGTCATGTAAAAGCAGAGTAGATGAAATTATGATATTTATGAAAAATAATAACCTATAAAAGAAGTGGTGATAAATAAAAATAAGTAATGATGTTAAAACAAATATTGCTTGTATAAAAAAATATAAAACGCAAACAAAACAATACCATAACAGATAATAGCACATATTAATCTCAAAGTGTTGCTTCTCGCTATAACCCAACTTGATGACAGCTGTAAAGATCGATTGTTGCTATTGAAATAATGAATTCCTGACAATGTTGGTACTAAATATCCATATATAACCTCCAAACAATGGTAGAAGAGACGTATTAAAACATCCGAATACATTTAAAACACATGAAAAAATGGAAGATGTTTTAATACGTCTCCCGCGTTCCTCATGGGTTCCACAAAGACATTTAGATACGGTTATAGCACAGAGAGTGTTAACTGAATGTATGAATGTTATAATGAATGGATTATAGTAAAGAATGTTAACATTTAGTTACTATTTGTATTTTATATTATTTTATTATATTTATATTTACTCTTATGTACAGTTTTTTTTTTCTTCCAAGATTTGGATTCAGATGCGAGATGTGAGGGTAAATTGAGGATTTTGTTGGTTGTTAAGTTCTTCCTATAGTTATTATTGGTTCTGAACCACCAAAATGAGATATTAGATCTCCAAAACAATTTTTTTTTTTAGTCTTGAACCTGAAATTTTCTCGAATATCCTTAAAGATTCAATGGTATCATCCTTAGTTTAAATAATTTCTTCTCAACTCACCCAAACTCTCTTGGTAGTAGGATGTTTTGATAGAACTTCCACTGGCTTCACTGATATCATCTTTTTCCAACATCTGTTCAGCTTTTTCTTCTGCTGTAATGTTTGTGTCCTGAAATAAAGAATATTCATTTCATAATCTAAAACACAATTCACCCAGTCTTTTTACTGTGCTGTTCTTTTCTTCTTTTGGTGTAACATAAAGTTAACTTCCACTGCAAGTTGGTATTCATGTTTCATGTAATTACATACATACTTGGCACGATATCCAATACATTCATCCTTTAAGTTTATTCACGAACAGGGACATACTCAAAAATCAACTTTAGGTTGCCCATACAATTAAGGCCATAACCTAAATCAATTTCAAGGCGAAAGAGGGTTTTGAAAGGGGGAGGGAAACAGCCTTCTAACTGCAAGATCCAAATATTTAAAAAAAAGAAAAAAAAAAGAATAAGGTGACCAGACATCCAGCATTAGGCATTTAATGAGCACTCCATGTCCCCTTGATACATATTACAGTTAAATTAATACAACCCAGCCTTCCACCAAACAGACCTTAGAAAATGATATTTTGCGTGGAGAGTCCCTGGCTTTGTTGATGGGTAGCAATTGTGTGACTTCTGAAGTGTCCAGAACATCATCCAGCTCATGGTCCCCCGATTGTCGTCTGTTGCGGTCATGTGGTGGTGCCACCATTTGTATGTGAGACCCCATGGTGAGAATTGAGCCAGTCAGAGAGACATCTGACATGTGGAACATTTCCTCCTTCACACATACAAACAAGAATGAAATTAACCTCATTTTTGTTCTGCTGTCAGAAGAATAATGGTTTTTACTTTTTTTTTTTAGCAGCGCATCTTACTACTCGTTCGAGTTACACGACTATGTACTAATTACACTAATGGGTTAGGGATTTGAAAGGTTTAATTTAGAAGAAATGCACCCACAATTGAGTGGAGGGAGAGTGGAAAATAATTTAGGGAAATCCATCTTCAGTGCACTTGACCAGGATCGAACCCCGATTTCCCTATCTTTGGCAGTCTAGTCTAACACGAGAGTAGTGCATTCGAACACGCAGCCATCGAAGCGGGTTGCTTATGTACTAATTACGCTAATGAATTAGAGCTGAGTTAGATTAAATTTATATTAAGTGTACCCGCATTTGCATGGATAGAGAGAGAGAAAGAGAGTGTGGGAAAGCATTTAGGAAAAACCACCCTCAGTACACCCGACCGGGATTGAACCATGATCGCCCCATTATCAGCGGTCTAGTCTATTGCGAGCGTGACATGCCTTAGACCATGCGGCCATCATAGTGGGTTCAAGCATAATTAACATGTGAGTTGAAATAATAAATGGTTCTGTTACCGGAAATGTATTTTCTCGTGCCATGGATGTGCGGCTTTGAGCTTGAGATTGAGAGATGGAGCTCATTCTGGAAATACTGTGACGTCCTCTGCGACCAGGCAAGGAAACACTGCTGCCCATGTTACTTTCAGCTGTAAATACAACCCACCCATGTTACTTTCAGCTGTAAATACAACCCACCCATGTTACTTTCAGCTGTAAATACATCCCGCCCATGTTACTTTCAGCTGTAAATACATACCGCCCATGTTACTTTCAGCTGTAAATACATACCGCCCATGTTACTTTCAGCTGTAAATACATAC
>CABFWB010001475.1:84828-99074 GCA_902151455.1 Timema bartmani
TCTTTGTTCCTTTAAATCTGCCATAACGATTTCGCAGACAGCAGACGAGAACAGTCGAGAAAAACAACATTACAATCAAACGTAACTTTCTACGCTGACGCAGCTTGGGCAACTGATTTGGGAAGGTCTCTAGTAGACCCACCTAGCGGGAGAATTCTCTACTACGCCTAGGAATGGCCACGTGCTTTCAATCCGGTTTCTTTTGGGTCCCCCCTCGTACATTATCATTTTTTTTAAGCCAACATTGACAACATTTTATTATTATTTTATTGATATCTATCAAAAGTGACTCACATGATCTGACATATGAAACACAGTACAGGGTTGAAATAAAAGCATGAGAAGGACTTACCACCCAAATCTTTGCTGCTCTCGTTCCTCCGGAAAATCTTGGTGAGCATGTTGAGAACGGAGCTCTTCCTCTCGGGTCTGGTCACCGAGAAACTGCTGGCATTGATGGTGTTCGTAGAGCCCTGTTTCTTGCTTTTCAAAATCTTCATGGGATGAGTCTCTCTCCTTGAATCATTTAGTTGGCAATCATCGTCATCCAACTGAAAATTATTGTTTTAAAATTTACATTATGTCTAGTGTAAAGTAATTCATTCAAAGGTTTTTTTTTCTTAATTATTAATAATTGTTTGGGCTGTATGCATACATTCAGGTAGGGTATGTGGGGGACGCAAGAAAAGACCAATGTTACCGTAGTTTTTTAGCAAAATTTTTTGTTAAATTAAAAACATAAACAATATAAGTGAATGTAAATGTACATCCTGTAAGAAATAAATCAAAAGAGAAGTTTTTTCAGACTCATTAGAATGTAATGAATCTGCCAATTAAATTCAGTCATAAATATGAACCCCGCCATAGTATTGACTCACGTCGATGTCCGCCAAATCATCCAGGTCTCCCGGGGACTCCTCGATGACTGTATCTAATGGCATGAACTCTGCTTGCTCCAAGGACACCTCCACGTTTTCTGTTGAAGATAGGGGTGGTCCAGTCTGGTATTGCTTGGCAGCTGCAGTGTAAGGGAGTTCAGCGGGGAACACTTCGTCCCAGTACTGATCCTTCACCATTTCTGGATGTTCTTGGTGCATCTCGTCCACAATCACGTAGGACACCTGGGACCAACAACGCGATTATTTAAACAACGGGCATGCTTTGGTAAGCAAGTGTAACATAAGCTGAAGGGCTTGAATTGAAACCTTATCCATGTGTACTATATCTCTATAAGGAAAACCTTTATTTGCTTTATGAGGTAATTTCAATAGACTTGGATTAAGGTAAAATAGGAATGGTTAGAAACATATAAAAGTAACAAACACAATATAGTCGTTACAATGAAAAGAAGAACACAGTTCACACTTTACATTGCTGCCATTGGATAAAGAGGTATCTGCTACTTCTTGAAGAAAATTCTATCGGAACTCTCAAGGAGGGAGTGTGAAACGCATTACGCAACATACAACATGTATTTGTAAACGTTTAACATTTAATTTCTACAACCGCACTTAATATTCTGCAATAATTTATCAGAATAAAAATACAAATATGTGTCTAGTGAAATTAAATTGTGTAGTGGACAAAATCAGTAAGGAAAGATACATACATTAGATCTTTAAAGACAAAATTAACATTTCTCTTTGTGGACAGCCCGAACGAGGTAAGATGTAGGATAGAAAAAGAAAGCTATTTCTTTCCTTCGTCTTTTCTTTCTAATACAATTTAATTTCACAGAGTGCACTTGAATTAAATCATCTGGAATATCCCTTTAAAAAGATTAAAAACACATAGAAGTTGCAGAGTTCCGGATGCCTTGGGCATCTTTCTCATTGCTCTGTAAAGGACAAATGATCTAAGACTTGATTAAATTTGCAGAACACAACCATTTTTTATGTGTTTTTAATCGTTTTAAATTAATATCCCCCAAGATTTAACATAAGTACACCTTGTGAAATGAAATTGTATTAGGAAGGAAAGATGATTCTTTCTTTTTTATCCTACGTCTTAACCCATTCAGGCTGTCCACGAAGAGTAAAGTTAATTTTGTCCGTAAAGAACTAACTAGCAACACACATGTGCCGTGGATTTGCCATCTCTGTTATAGACTGTAAATCCTTATAATACCTGCAAATTCCTGTCAACCAGCCAATTGAGTTCAAAATCGTCATCATCTTCACCGAATGGATTCACCAATGACTCTGCTACTTTCAACCATCCCATGTAGAAAAAGAACTAAAACAAGTAAACTAATTACTAAGGGCCACATAGATCTATAGTGTTCAAGTAAATATTAATGGAAAATTTATTAGAATAATGATCACTACTACTAAAATAGTCCATTTATATAATTACATAGAGCCTGTGGATAAATCATTGGGAATGATGAGGAATTAAAAGGGTGAAAGCCCAGCTTGACTTTTGTGTAAGTTCACAGCAATCGAGTAGAACATGTTTTCCTCGCAGCTTTCACTAGAATAAACAGATTTACCTGATGAAGCTACCTGTGACAGTGAAACCTTCAAGACAATATTAGAAACTATTTGTGTATGAATATTGTATTATATTTGTACAAAAGTATAGGAAAGGTGGATAGAAACACATAAAAGTGAGGAACACAATATGGCTTTTACAATGAAAAGAAGAACACAGTTCACACTTTACATTGCTGTCATTGGACAAAGAAGTAATGGCTCCCTCTTAAAGAAAATCGATCGTTACCGCCCAATCCCCCGACCTAGGTTTCATTCTATCGGAACTCATCAGGAGGGAGGGTGAAACGCGTAACGCAACTTCCTAAAAAAATAAAAGGGAGAATTTTGTTATAACTAGACTTTGAATACCAGAAAACCTTCACAAATTTAAGCTTTTCTTTCCCATATAAAGGCACAATTTAAATTAAAAAAACACTGCATCTTAGTACCTGTATGGGTCATATAGAAAATGTACATTAATTATGTTAGCGGGATAGGGATATGGAAGGTATAATTGCTATGTAAATATACCCGCATTTGCATTAAGAGATAGCAGGAAATTATTTATGAAAAAAACACCCTACATACACGAGACCAGGGTTTAAACCCTATCACTGGCAATCCAGTCTAACACAAGACCATGCAACCACCAATGCGGGCCATTATATAAATACTAAAAATGATCTGCATTTAGGTGATTAAACTTCCTGAACCTATTTTAAAGTGGTGGGTGCGTACCTGAAGAAAGGTGAAAACGGGAACAATCAAGTCAATCTCATGTTTAGGATATTTCTTCTCGGGATTGAGAAACTGGTTGCCCATCAGAGTAGCCATGAAGTAGGTGTACACCGCCAAGGTGACCACCTGAAACACGGGAGCTGCCCACCTGTCAGCACAACAGTACACCACAACACCTCGGAAATCACAATCTCACCGCTAACTAGCAAATCACCTTTAAATGGATTAACATAAAATAATATGGATAAAAGAGAAACAAGGAAAGGGGAGGCCACAGGAATGAAGTTTTTGAGGAGCCAGAAGAGATAGGATTAGGAATAGGAGAGAGGATTTCAAGAAGATTAATGAATAGGAAGTATGTGGGGAAGAGACCTCAAGGAAGACCAAGGAATAGATGGGAGGAGCCGATATCAGCAAGAGTGAGAGGAGAGTGGAAGAGAGTGCAGGAGGAAGAATGGTGCAAGGACAGAGGGAGATGGAGGCATTCTACTAAACAGACCCGGCCACAGTCTGGAAACAGTTTATGAAGATGATGATGATGAGTTACAATGGCAAAAAATAGTTTTTTATTTAAAAATTTTGGAAAAAATTGATAATTTTTTTTAATATCAGATTCCTAGATGAAAATAGTTGTCCCTTTTTATAAATTATTTTATTGTTTTGCAATTTATTTATTTTTTCGTCATTATTCATAAAAGCGGGTAAAAGAAAGTGGGATAGGAAAAAATAAATTTCTCTTTCCATTACATTCTTCCATGTATAAAATCATATTCGTCAAAGAGTATAGTAAGACTTTATCACCCCATCAATTATTTATAAAATTTACACAATTTTTTTTCTCCCTTAGTGAGTTATTCTCATTGAAATATTTTTTAAATCTACCAATGAGTTAACCTACTACAATATGCATTGATTAAAATTGATGTTTTGTAATATTTAGCTCTAGTTAAGAGTTAACTGTATTCTTAGTTGGAATCAGCGCTGATGTAAGATAATAGTGACATTCAGATTATACACTTATGTACTAATTACACTAATGGTTTTATAGATTAGGAAAGTTTCTCCCCTTCATTAGCACTCAAGTCTACAATTTAATATAAGCCAAGACTTAGATATTGTCGTTAATAATTTACAAAGGTAATAATTCACATAAATTTAATTAATAGATTGAATATTGAGGATAAATATTGTTATGATTTAACACTTTTACAAGTTGTTTATATTCAATTTTGTCTGTTTTTCCTTTAACACACTTTGATATTTAAAATGTTTACCTTGACTATATTTAATATAGTATGAGTCAAATTGGTCAAACTAACAAACAGTCTACTGCGAGAGTAGCGCGTTAGACTTTGAGTGAAACTTTATAAAATAGAAGGAACTTGATCTATAAGAGGCTTTCAAAAATGTTTGTAGTTACATAATCAGCTGTTTATAGCCTGTGGCGGGGTCAGTTTAGTAAAATGTCTCTATCTTCCTCTGTTCTTTACCCATTCTTCCTCCCATCTCTTTATTGGTTTCCCTATTCCCACATGCAGCATCTCCATCATTCTTTTTGCTAGTCTTTCCTGTTCCATCTTCATTACATGTCCATACCATCTCAGTCTTGCTTCCTCTACTATCTCATGTACTAACTCGTTAGTCTCATACATCCTCTTTACTTACTACAACTCCTCTCTCCACTCCAACCTCCTCCACAGCTTTCCAGACTTTATTTATATCCGCACATCATATACCAATACATACCATTACCGAGTCCTTCCCATATTAATACCTTCTTTCCATCGGCTGTCGTATAGCAAAGATCAAGTCTATTGTATACCTTTGTTCCCTAAATCTGTGGTGTTCCTCTCACCCCCTTCCTTCCATTGTATTTCTTATTCTCTTTTCCGGTACAGTCTCATATTTTTTGTACAGTGGCACATCAACTTTACTCCTCTATAATTTTGCACATCTCTTCCTGTCTCCTTTCTTAACAAAGGAAAAATGACGCCAAATTGCTGTATTAAATTAAACATTGAAAGGAGGAATAGAAGGTCAAGGCATACACAACTTACCAGAAAACTGTACCTCAAAGTTAACAGTTAAAACACATAATTATGTAATTTTCTGGGTACATCAGTCCCCTTCTTCAGCAGAAGAGAGTAAAACATCCTTTTTTATAATTATGTGTTTTAACTGTTAACGTTGAGGCCTACAATTTCTGGTAAGGTTATAGGCCTTGCCCTTCTAGCCTCCTTTCAATGTTTAATTTGATTACATAAAATGTTAAGACCTATTCCATATTTTTGTATCAAGAATTGAAACTTTATATTTGAATCAAGTGTGTGAGTGACTTTAGATCCCTGATTGAAGTTGTACCTAGTCACCTCTCATCCTAACCTTCTCAGCTTGTTGTTATTGCTCCACGGCAGTCAGCGTGTTTGGTAGAGCATCTCGGGGTTAATAACTTAACGGTGGGGGTAGAGGACGTCGCCGATTAAATAAATGGAAATTTGTGAAGTAGAAGTTTTATTATATATAAACATTTAAGACATTTTTCACCGGGTTACTAAATGAAAAGAAGAATCAAAATACACTGTACATGAAGATAATTAGACAGTTAATGAAGTGGGCATTTAGCCACATGGTCTAGTTCTCCTCCCACCCATCTCTACGCACGCTTTTATCCACACGCAAAGAACTTTACAATACACGTCCTCTCAACTTGCGTGCTGACCGAAAAGTGCCTTGCGTCTGACGCTTCCCTTCTACATAGGGTCAAACACAGACGCTTAATCGGGGGTGCTGATTGGCTAGCAGTTCGCGCCAAACCTTCCCTTTCCACTGTGAGGCCACACATGCAAGACACAGGTGCACCTCACAGCTTCCGGGTACAGATAAGATTAAAAAGCAAGTGAAAAGTAAAAGTAATAAATTTAGATGAAGCTAAGATTTACACAAAGACTTTACGAAAATGAAAAATACTAGATTTAAAAGTTAAAGGCCGAAAAATGAAGTTAATGAATTGAAATTTAAAACAAATATTGCTTACAACTTTGGTTAAGATTTAGAAAACTTATAATTAATATTAAACCCCACACTTAAATATGATTAAAACATTTAATTCTAACATAGAGCTTAAATTAGGCCTAGACAAATGGAAAACAATAATTTATTATAAATTTAGTTCTTTAGTATAATCATATTAACATGTAAAAATGGTAAACCAATTTTATTATGTAAAAGAAATGGTCTAGAGCCCTGACCACTTTACAAAGTCACTTTCAAAATAGATGAAAAATGTGTATCGGTAAATGTGATCGCTTGAATGTTTGTTCCTTTTCATGAACGAAAACACGCTTGTGTGCTGACAAATATTTAACATATTTGGTGCGCAAATTTAACCATTTTTGGGAATCAATTTTTTGGCCAATAATGAGTAAAATTTGGTACACCAGCCTCATTTGCTAAATGTCACTAAATAATGCCTAATTTCCAAATAACACCATCTCAAATTGTGTATCTCTACAACATTTATAAAAATAAAACCTTGGCCACATTGTATCTTGGTTCATAAAAGCCACACAGAATCATGTATCGGGCCACAAGTTTGTCTTGCGTGTTCTACACTAACTTATTATCTACCTGTGTGTAGACAAGAGGTATGCTGATCCAGTCGTAGTTGAGCATGCCTCCACATCCTGCCCTGAAGTTGTTCAACCCATCGATGAGAGACTTGAGGGAAAAGTCATCCTTCACCCTTCCTTCCTTGCGGGCTCGGGTGATGATACCTCCCGCCCACACCAGCGGCATCCAATATTTAGGATGGCTTGTTTTCTGGTCCAAGTCCTGCCAATATAGCAAATACATATTTGAATTATTTCAAAAACTAGCAGCAATCGTTTAATAAAATGTATTTATCAATTAATGATTCATTTTTTTTTTAAACTTGGGTTAGGGAATTGGCCGGAAACGATCTATTTTCTTCCAGAGAGAGCCATTACCTCTCTTTCCAGTGGCAGCAATGTAAAGTGTGAACTCTGTTCTTCTTTTCATTGTTAAAGCGATATTGTGTTTATTCCTTTTCTGTGTTTCTATCCACCTTTCCTGTACCTTCTTCCAAATAATATGGACCTGGTTATTTTTGTCCCCTCTCAATAAATAAGAGTTAGCAATGCCTATCTTCAAGTTGTTTTCTGCAAATTTACTAATAAATAAAGTTTGTTTTCCTTGGTACTATCTTAAATCAATATAACTGTTCCTATGACAATAAGATTAGTCACAGTCTAACAAGCGCCCCCTATAATCATCACACACTAAGTGGTCGGTAGCTGGTACCTTCTGGTAAAGCTGGTCAGGACACCTCCATAAGGTCACCACTGGGCAATTCAGGTTGAAAGAGCTCTTTATAGTGTGATACCTAGGTTGTGTCTTAACTCCCTGACGTGTGAGTCCAACACTCATGGAAGGAGGTGCCAACTCCTCCTTCCGACGGAAGTCTTGGCCAAGGCGGGTGGAGGGGGGTTCCCAGGTGTCTGGTTATGACGGAGACGATGGCAGGTACAGGGTCGTTAGTCCCTAAATTGCTCGCTGCGCATGTAATGTGTGTGTGGCTACTCTCAAAGGACACAAGTCATGTTGTGTTAGAGGAGCCTCGCAAGAGGTGTTTGTTCTCCTGACAAGTGGACTCAGAACCCTGACAAAGAAGGGGATTTTCCACTCTGAAAAGTCACTGACTTGTAGTGTCAGATTAGTGACATTTAGGGTTTCTTATGTTCACACACTTGGTTTTATAAGAGCTAGATTGGAAGACTCTTGTTTTAGTCAGCTCCCCACGCGAATACACCACCGGTTCTATGTCCTTGAAACATGTAGATCTAAATCAATGCTGCTATGTTTTGTTAGTCCTAAACTCACCTCAAATATTTTTTTCTCGTTTGGCTGCATAAACCCTGCCTCCACCAAATGGTCCATGGTTGGGAAGCGCTTCTTCACTCGCGGACTCATCATGCGCAAAGTGATCACGAAACACAAGTTAACGTAACGAATTATGGTCCGTCGCATCAGCCGGCCACGATCATCCTATCACAAACAACGTCCATGCTAATCCTGAATAGGTTAGATACCGGCCACTCTCACAACTAATGTTAGAGGCTGACTCTTTCAGAGATTTCCCTTTATTTAGCTACTATCGATTATTTAATTGTGTTATTATACGTGCTTTTATGGTACTTGTGTACGTTTCAGTGCTGGCCTTTCATAGGTCTCACGACTGTTGGACAGCACTATAATAAAGGAAATTGAAATTGAATTGAAATTATTGTTATTATTATAACTATCGTTATCATAATCATCAGCAGTATTATTATTATTGTTATTTCTCATACAATTTGTTTAAAATGTTTTAAAGCCATTTTGTAAATAATTTAAATTTCCATGTTGGTTTAGTGTTCTTCTAAGGGTTATAAATACCAAAATATGATTGGAATATCTCCACTTTAACTTGTGTATTATTTGTGAGTTCTTTAGGAGGGGGAGGGATGGAATATTCAATTATTGTTGCGGTGTGAAAAGACTGCCTTCCTTTCATCACTCTAGACCTGCGTTATTATCAGCCATTAAGCTCCTATGATCACATATTATTGATATTTTAATGAAAGTGAGTTTTCACCTGTCCATGTACCAACGTGCTGACAAACATGGCCATGTTATCGGGCCAGGGCATACAGATGTATTGGTCCCACCACCTCTTGATCACGATGGACACGTAGAAACCAAGGACGAACGAGATGGGTATCAGTTCTCCGTACGCCTGGCAGTGCAGGGCGATCTTCTCAAACAATCTGCGGCTCGACAACACGGGGGGGAAAAAAGCTTACTTTACACGTCAGATTTAGGACCAAATGTTCAGTCTAGTCTCGAGAGAGAACCAACCTCCCCGCAATACCAAACAGCTTCACTGAGGATTAGCCAGCCCTTGAAACTGGATTATATTTAAAGCCCTAATTTCAATAAAATTATTATTATTATTTACCCTTTCGGGTTATACGCTTATGTACTATATACGCTAATGATCTTAGGGATTAGGAAGGTTATATTTAGAGTAAGTGTAACCGCATTTGTGTGGAGGAAGAGTGGAACACCATTTAGGGGAAAAAAACACCTCAGTACACCCGACCGAGATTCGAACCTCGATCAACAGTTTAGCCTACTGTGATAGTAGCACTTTAGACCATGTGGCCACCGAAATGGGTTACACACTTTATTGAACTAGGTGATAAAGGAACGCACTCGTTTTGGTCTGGTGGGGGATGGAAAACCAGATTGAAAATCACCTGTTGAAAACCCACCCAAACCTCGAGCGATGGTGACCGGGTGTAATGCAAGTCCAGAGTCTTATACCATTTGACCACCAGTTCGTTAAAAGATTACAATCAACTTACAGTCTATGTTCTTCATTGAGGAGCACCCTATAGACAACACTGAGTGTGAAGTAAACAGCAGTGTAGACCAACAGATTGGGCCACAGAAGTTTATAAATACTACCTCGCCACCTGGACAAAAAATATAAAATACATTTAGTTGCAATGTTAAATAGTTTTTAATTATTTTTTTTATAAAACCTCATCGAGAAAGAGAAATTATAAAAATTAAATTAACCAAAATATGTTAAAAATATAACTAAATAAATTTTTACTTGTTTGATTAATTAGGATGCCTGATTACTTCAGCACTTTATACAAATGCAAATAAGATGGTTTAATTTATAACTAGACACATTGATTATCACTAATAATGAAGTAGAAATACTTGAGAAAGTAAAAGTAATGTGAAACAAAATAAAACTGCACATAGCCCTCGTATAACACAATACTTACTATAGAAATATTTCACAAGTTCGATCAAATGCGGCAGGAGATATTTAACATTGTACTTTGACTGCACAGTTGAAATGAAGAAACAAGAGAATATAATTTTGTTTCACTCTGAATCAGCCTGTCAGAATCCTAGTATTTCATTTATTTATTTTAGCAATGCGTCTTACTACCCGTTCGGGTTATACGCTTGTGTAATAATTACGCTAATGATTTTAGGGATTTTGAAGGTTATGTTTATGTGAAGTTTACCCGCATTTGCATGGAAGGAGAGTGGAAACCCATTTAGGAAGAAAATAACTCTGTACACCCAACCAAGATTCAAACCTCTATCTCCCCATCATTGGCAGTCTAGTCTAATGCGAGAATGGCGCATTAGACAATGCGACCACCGAAGTGGGTTATTTCACTATTTATTTATGTGGAGGCCGTACCCTAAGTATACAAGTAGCTGCCAACTAGAATGCCACAAGTATGTGTATCGTGTGGCTGATAGTAGCTTGTATGCTTTATATCGGCATGCGAGTAAATCGCACAGTGTTTTGTTTCTGTGTGGTGGGGTGTGTTGAGTGGCATGCGAGTACACTGGTACTGCTCTGCTAGTAGCTGGTGCATCAGTTCAAGGAAGTGTTTAGTATTCTCTGGAAGTTTAGAGCTTTCTCAAGAAGTACATCTTTGGTGTCATTCGAAGATGATTTTTGTAGTCGCTTACATCTTTTTGTCGCATTTCTTTCAATAGACAATTTGGAGTTACCATGGCTTCCGTCTCTGGCAGCTACTGGCACGGAACTGAGTGGTGTTAGCAACCAGCAGCCTTTAGCTAGCACGTGTAGTAATTTCGACTGGTATGCCAGGTATTCGCTACTGTACACAATATCATTGCTGAGGGAAATGCAGATCTTATGGAGAAAAGCTTTATCTTCGCTCTCTCTCAGTTAACTGTTGCCAAATCTCCTCGCTATCAGTTATGTCTGAAGGTGGTGTGCTGGGGTAAGAAGGAGCTACTGGCAACCTCGACTAACCAGCGTTGCCAAACTTGTCTTATATTTTAGGGAAGATTGACCATACGAAAACGAGAAAATGACAACGCTGTTTCCTAAAAGTAAACCCTACATTTCCCTCAGAGATGATATCCAGTGTAGCATGATTTTTCCAGGGCATGTGTATCTGGCACTTAATGCTGCCATCATTAAATTTACCAATAAAATTATCTTAGTTATTTCAGGCAAAAGTAGTCTAGCCTCTAAAATTGAATAGTTGTATGATTTCCATTCACATTTCAATTTATGGCTGGATTGATAAGGGAATGTAAGATCGTTTCATAATTTCACCACAGTAATTAATGTGTGTTTAGTTTTCAGTACCTGAACAGTAATTTCCAGAAACATCCCAGCCCTGTGCATGTAGCCACCTCAGCAGTGTAGGTAACCGTCATTTTGATGTCAACTGAAACAAACCACAATATACAATTTTAAAGAGGATCAAACACTCCGTTGTAAACATTCTAAAATTACATATGAGCAACTTTAGTGGTCATGCAAATTTATCAATTATTATTATTATTAGCACCGAGTCTTACTACCCGTTCGGGTTTTACGCTAATGTGTAAGGGTAGGGTGATTGTGAGATGAAATGGAGGACCTATAGTTAACGTGGAATCCGAACCACGGTGGAGGCCTGGCATTCCTCACATTCACAAGTTGTGATTAATACACGTCTTGTCAGAAGGTGAAGGAAGGGTTAAATCTGTGCAGGGACCGAGGATTGAACCCCGGACCCTCAGCACAGAAATCTGACACCTTACCCCTAGACCACCAGCTCACCAAAAAATTTATCAATTACTCTCCATCTTTAATGAATGACAAAAGAATGGTGAAAATAGGTAAAGAACGAAATTATTTATTGTAGAGGTCCTATTGAAAACTAATTTGTTCAATTTATTTAGGGAAAAAAATTACATGGCTAAAAATGTTCCAGAAGCTTAGTGGGTTTTTTTCTAAATGTTTACCATTGTAATTGTTGTACAATACGATTATTAAATTTAACCCCTCAAATCTAGAAATCCAGGCAGTGAATCGCAAATCCAAAAACTCATGAGGAAGAACGAGGTATTTTTAAATTCGCTATTTTTTTGGGGCATTTTTATATGTCAAGACTCAACCTTTGAAATCACTCCACAGTCAAATAAAATCAACATCAATTTTACCTTCAAGATAAATTAATCTTATTTGTAACTGTGTGTTATAACTGTATCCCTTGGTTACAATATAATCAGATCTTTAATATACTTTACAGATGTACCACTGTTATGAGTTGGTACAGGTGAAAAGAACACTTTGTTGAAAGATGAAACTATCCATACACATCAGTGATATGGCCTCTTAATTCCAATTGTCTGGGTTTTACTAGTAATATGGCATCTTAATTTCAATTGTCTGGGTTTTACTAGTAATATGGCATCTTAATTTCAATTGTCTGGGTTTTACTAGTAATATGCCCTCTTAATTTCAATTGTCTGGGTTTTACTAGTAATATGCCCTCTTAATTTCAATTGTCTGGGTTTTACTATATCATGAGTAATGACGTACAAGATTTCTTGTGACAGTAACAATGACAGTGGCGGATCCACGGGTATGGGGAGGGGACACTGAGGGCTATCATCGTCCCCTCCTGCTTGTAAACTAATCAAAATAATCATAAATATTGAAACCAATGCCATAATGTTGTAAATAATGACAAACACCTTCCTATCTCTATCTCCTACATGACCTAATCAATAGTTCTTTCAACTTTGCTCCAATGTGCAGAAAAGCAAGGTGGTTTAAAACAATAACTCTCCAGGAAGTTTAGAGTATGATAACTAGTTATTTGTATTAAAATACATATTTTTTATATTAGTACTAAAACATTTTAGGTCCATGTAAATAGTTATTAATTTTATTATGAGAGTGACTTTTTATTTTTATGTTTTTTGTATTAAAATTACAAATGTGATGATCAAAATTACGTTTTTTTTCCTGATAAATTCTCTTTTTATTATTATAATTATTAATTAAAGTGATTTTTTTAGTAGGAATATTTTTATTAAAACTGTTATGAATAAAAATCTCGATTAGTTAAAATTATTTAAGTTATACTTAAAGTAGTTTTATGAAAACCAATTGCAACCCTTGACAACTGGCCTTAAACAATGATATAGAAAATAATGCCAGCCCAAGTGGTGTAGAGATTTGAACTCTTGACTCTAACCTGGAAGACCCACATTTTTTATTTATTTTGTCCCTACAAAGTAACCTACACTGAAGTGTTTAGATAACAAAGACTTAAATTACTATCTTAGTTTTAAAAATGTGTCCGATAATATTAGTGATTTTGTAGACGATACTTGTTGGTTGAAACTTTACTGCCTATTCTTCTGAGTAAGATATTTTTAGTTAGGTTTAAATCTCGACCTTTTAAACAAGACAATTATTTTGACCGATTTCCTCCTATCTTAAAACGGACGTTAAGGCCGTATATTTACGTCAGAGTCTGATAGAAAACGAGGAGGTTGAGGAGGAAGGTTGGGCTGCGAGACTGACAGCTGCGAATAACAGTTACAAAACAGGTAGAGGTGACTTTTTTATACAGCGGTTTGAGAACAACGCTTGTTATTTCGTTACTTACTTACTTTATGGTAATAGGAGCTAGAGAGTTCTTTGCTGAGCTCATTACACCCTATCCCTATCTTGAGTTAGTTCTATCCAGTCCACCTCATTACACCCTATCCCTATCTTGAGTTAGTACTATCCAGTCTACCTCATTACACCCTATCTCTATCTTTGTCCAGTTCTATCCAGTCCACCTCATTACACCCTATCTCTATCTTGAGTTAGTTCTATCCAGTCCACCTCATTACTCCCTATCCCTATCTTGAGTTAGTACTATCCAGTCCACCTCATTACTCCCTATCCCTATCTTGAGTTATTTCTATCCAGTCCACCTCATTACTCCCTATCCCTATCTTGAGTTAGTACTATCCAGTCTACCTTATTACACCCTATCTCTATCTTTATCCAGTTCTATCCAGTCCACCTCATTACACCCTATCCCTATCTTGAGTTAGTTCTATCCAGTCCACCTCATTACACCCTATCCCTATCTTGAGTTAGTTCTATCCAGTCCACCTCATTACACC